>JAUCNO010001327.1:3451-18030 GCA_032353835.1 Enteromius viviparus | reverse complement strand
TTCTGGAAATATCTGTTTTAGGCTTACAAACATAGTTAAGTGCTTTTACACTCTTGTTAATCAGCTATTATTTCCCATTGATTTTAGGCATAATGTTTGGTTAGGGGTAGGTTTAAGGGTAAGGATTGGGATAAGTTTATATTTTTGGAAAGTAATGTTGATCAAGTATCAACAAAAGATGGTGATCCAGGATCACATTCTACTTGGTGAAATCACTGTGACCGAAGAAACACTATCAACATTAAGACTTCAATAATACTATTCATATCAGCTTTTATTTTTTGTATATTACATTATCCTATTTAATTTAAGTTCTGCTAATTTTGCTGCATGTTTTTTTTTTTTTTTTTTTCAAAACACATTTAGTTTATATTTATTTCAGTTCTATAGTATGTAATTTTAGTACTTAACAATATCAGCAAGGCTTTATGACCTGTGACTGGTCAACATTTTGCATTCATTTTAAATGTAAAAAATAAATATAAATAATAAAAATGCATGCATAGTAAAAATGTAATTTACAGAAATTACCCCCAAAAAATCTTAAAATTGTTTTGTCAGCTGCCTTTACTGACACAAACCTAAACAATAGGTCACACACACATATGACCAACAAATAACATAGTCTATAAAGTTGTTAATTCGTTTCAAACCACCTCAAGGTGAATATAAAGGCTTATAAAAAGACAAATAGAGCAGCTATGTTTAAGCAAGCAATTGATCCAACTCAGAGTGAACCAGGACATAAACCTGGTTGTCATACATCAGCCTTACTGTATGAACAGGCCAAAATGTGCACACTTAAAAATGAGATTCAACATGCATTTAATTAAATTCGTTTCACACCCATAAGCGGCACGCAGCATACAAACATGGGTTGCCAGGTACTGCCGATTATTTAGGCTAAATTTACTTCAATCTGTCTGTTCTGAGAATTCAGGCTGTGGCTCAGATAACATTTTTGGGGTATCAGGTGCACGCAGCATCGATAACTCGGAACGCGCCTATGATGCTCCAGAAATGCTGTGTAGCTAGGCAGCTCAGTATGATCGGATCTGATACACAACCGTTGAGTCCAAACTTACATCTCGAAATTCAACCAGCCCCATTTCTCCCAGTTCACTGATGCAGTCGTACGCCGAGCCGGACTGCAGGAACAGCTGCGCCAAACACATCTCTTCACTCCGAAAGCTTGAGCCCATCTTCTCTCTCCTCTCTTAGCCACCTTGATCACTCAATCCGCCTCTGGCCTTTGCGATTCACTTTAAAACAGCACGACCAACCTGCCGCGAGCGTCAAATGTTCGACACAAAATATTCATCTCAATACATTTCTATTTGATTATAAGATGACTTGTGAGCGCATTCTGAATTATTAAAGATTTTATGTCTGATTAAGCAGAAATGAGATACCGAAAATCATTAACCTGCAAACGCTATTTTTAACAACCTAGTATTCTCAGCAGTATTATACAGTGTATGCTAATACTCCAAATTAAATTGCAGAAGTAATACTGACTGTGTCTTACCTAGCTGGCTGGACAATGATAATCAATAGTCCGCTGTACCTTTAATTTCCGTCTTGTCATTGAAACAACAGAAATAACGTAAGAGATTAAGGGCTACTGAAGGGATGTTGTCAAATAAAGATCTAAACGCTATGCAGCCTTAAAACCGTACATATACAATGAAGGTTTGGTGTTTAAATAGACCGCATAATAAATAGATTATTCCCGTAAAGCACAAACCCGGTGTACAGATTGCGCCCGTGTTGCCATGTACTTTGTTAGTAAATCCCCCTTTCTTCTATTTAGCACGTTTTAAAATTAGAAAGACATTGTTACAAAAATAGAATAGAAACATAGCATTAACAAATAAATCAGTGCATATATATACACATATATATATATATATGTATATATATGTATATGATAATATATTAAAATATATGTAAGTATATGATAATATGCATTTATAAAAGGTCATAGACCATGTTGCAAAATAAAACACATTCACACCTAGGCTATACCTTTTTCAGTTCTGTAAATAGCCCCCTTGCCCATGAAGTGATTTAAATATGTAACACATGTAAAATTTAAAAAATAAATATATATATAGAGATATATATATATATATATATGCAAACTATGTGTATTTAATACCTTATTTGATTATAATTTTGTCAGCATTTCAGGATGTATTTAATAATTTCATTTTATTTTATGTTAAATCACTCCATATTTTTCATTAATTGAAGCTATATTTAGCTTGCCAGCATAAATTTAAATAATAAGAAAAGCAAATCCATAATGAACCCAATGCTTGCAAATGTTTTATCTTCTTAAAGGTCTACTGAGTCATTATTGCATAATTTGCACTTAACATTCTAAAATTCTAACATTTAAAATTCTAAATAAATAATAAGGTAGCTCAAGGCATGTTATATAAAATGTAATATAACTGCTGGTAAATTGAGTTGATAACAACTTTCCTAAATCCTATAAATCGCCATTGCTTAGTAAACAAGGTAAGCATTTTACTGCAATCTGGCAACCACATCATCATTGCCGTATTTTTTCTAGACCAGAGGCAGGCCATCTGCCTGTCCTTTGTTTAAATGCATGAAAATTAAAAGATTTTCAGGGCAAAACAACACTTTGTAAAAGGTTCTCAAATAATAAAAAACAACTCTATGTGAAATATAATGCTTTCAGCAGAACAAATTATAGCAGATAATGAGATTGTAATGGTCCTGATGTGACAGTGATGTCATATAACCCCCACTGGCCTCGTCATCACTGTATATTTATGATAGTACGTTTATATGGTGCACCAAAAAACCCAGCCCTAATCACTTAATAAGAATACAAAAATATAACAATAGAAATAAATAATATATTATAAGTGCACATGAAGATTCATAATGTTTACTTAAAATCTCAACAGTTATTTAAGTCATTATAACAGTTCAGATTACAAAACAGATTGGAAACCTATCATTAAGTGGAGCATGGGAATATCATGAATATTATGCTTTCATGCAAGGGTCCATGAAGATGCTCAAAGAAGATGCACAAAGCATAAAGAGGTACAATAGAGACACTAGAAGTAAATATAAATATTAGAGCTAAAACATTATCAGCCATCTGATAATTATTATATGCAATATATTGATAATAAGTATAAAAATTAAAACAAAAAGAAGGTCTGGGTCTGTGTACGTTGTGATAATTTTTTTTTTTCAATTTGAAAATGAAATATTCAGAAACAATAATTCTTTTTTGATTTACCTTGTTAAAAAAACGAAAAAACGAGTTTTCCACTTGTGGGCGGCCATGACACGGCTCTTATATAAATTATGATAAATATGATTAATGATAAATATGATTAATGATAGCGCCCGTGCCTGCTTTGTCCTGAGAGTGAAAGAGGTTCTATTAAGCGTAACAGCATAACAATGACTGTAAAATGCTTTTCACTGGTCAAATTGCTAATTTTTTCACCTGGCACCCTGTTGTAGAGCTGATAGCATTAAGTTAGGATTGTAGCGTACATTTTTCAACTGAACTAAATGATTTTAAATGTAATTTATGCTCAGTTGCAGAATCACATCACTCTGTGCTTCTCACATTATTATTTTTATAAAGATGAATGAAAGCAGTGTAGTAGTATAGTTAGCTATCTCTGTGTGTTGTACGTGGCCGCTTGTCAATTCTAAATATAGCTTATTATTGCACTTAGGCCCTGACCCAAGAGGCTTAGGCCCTAGCCTGAAATCGTTGTAATAGCAAAATAATTACATTTAGTTTCATTATATAGTTAATTTAGAAAAAAGGGGAAAAAACTAACGTTTGAAGCATTGTTTCTTAAATATACGTTTTTGTGTTTTAAAGTAACGACCAAGCAGCCAGCTGCAGACAGAGCTGATCATAAACAATGTTTGATCAATTTAGCCTTCTAAAGTCATCAGCACTTGCCTAAAATAAAATCTATATAGAATTACTAAAATAGTTAAAGCATATGTTTAAACATTATGGCTGTACTATCATATGTTTTTGTAAAATAAATAGATGTTATGGTATATCCACGTTTTTGATGAGACTCTAAAGCACGCTCTGCAGGACAAGGAGGCACCAGCATTATCACTATTTTCCAGTTGTTTATCTGTTTTCTACCTGTGAACCAAAAAACGAAATCCAGCCTAAATCTTTTTTTGTTTGTTTTATTTAACAAGCAAAAGAAAAAGAAAAAAAATCCGACAGCTTTATTGTTTCTGAATATTTCATTTTAAATTTAAAAACACATGATCACAACGTAGATAGACTAGGCATGATGTTCTAAAAATAAGTGTTATATTTATCCAGAATATTGTTTGAATATTGTATATCATTAGCGCTAGACAGAATAATGTTTTATTTGGCTGAAAGCTAAGGCTGGTGCTAAGAACAGAGAAGTCTACGTCATCTGAGGTTTTGTGCGAGTCTGTTAAGCTCCTGTGAGAGGCCGGTGACGGTGTTGAGTATCCTTTGCTTATCGGACTCCAGCAGACGACCTCCACAACGCTGGACAAACTTGTCCGGGTGCCATATGGCTTGCTGGCGACGGAGCACTTTCCGAAAAGAAGTCAAATCAGATCGATCAGCACCGTGCAACATAACGCCCACCATTTCCTCCAGCGAGCCACAAGGAGCAGGCCAAGGGATATCAGCATATCCCAGCAGTCCTTCAGGTCCTTTGCTAGAGGAGCAGTGAAACGTGGCAGCACAGCGCTCCTCATAGCGCCTCTTCCTGCCCTGCCATGTCTCCTCCTCCTTACGAGCTGCACGCTGCAGGTACTCCTTATGCTCCTGCTCCAGCCTGGCTCTCAGCTCCCTCTGACTCTGTTCATCCAGCCGCTTCCACCTCTTCTGAACTGAAGAGGCTGATTCCCTTTGTTCTTTGGCCCATTGCTTGGCAAAATACTCCTGTCTGATCCGATCCGCCCAGTCTCCGAAGTTTTCGTCATCTTTATCATCCCATGAAAAGTAATCTGGAGCAAATAGGACATATTCATACAATATACTGTAGCCTCAGCTTTGAACCAGTCTGTCACTTTGTTGATCTAGCAAGCTTGAATGGCACTCAATTAAAATACTACTACTACTACTACTACTACTACTACTACTACTACTTCTAATAATAATAATAATAATAATAATAATAATAAACAAAACAAGTAATAACAGTAATTCACTTAAATATTTAATTTTTGATCATTATTTAAAAAAAAACAATAATAATGTAATTTTACAAACATTGACTTAAACGCACCTTGTCTTGGATGATCCTTGTTTTTAAAATTTCTGTATTAAAATATATCTTACATATTGTAATATAATACATTTTATATAGAAAGTTCTCAATTTTATTAGGGTGAAGAAGTAAAATGAAAAATTTAAATTTCAAAAGGAATAATTTTGGCACTTCGACAAAATTGTTTGTAAAAAAAAAAAAGATAAAAACTGCTTCATTGCTTGTTATTCAAAATCTATTTCCCACAAAATGTATGTAATTTGGTGCAACCAACATGTTGAGGGAAAAATAGGAACAGAAAGTGATGTAGAGAGGACCACTGTAGACCTTCATGACTCTTCAAATAATTTTAGCAGATTGTAAATATCAAGCAGTGTGAATATCCAGTAACTTAATGAACAGATAATAACTAATAATAGTAATATTCTTAATAATAATTCAATGTATTTGTTTTACAATAGACTATAACAAAAATATAATAGTAAAAGTGAATGAGCTTACCATCATACTGTCCGAATGTCTCAAAAAACTCATCCTGGCATTCACCCAACAGTTTCTCTCTCCATTGTTTCTCTGGATCAACATGTGAAGAATCATTTTTGAAGTTCATCTGTTTCAGTAAAATTAACATGAAACATATTAATAAACAAATGGATTTTAATATACTTAAATAATTAATTTTAATAGTTTATAGAGAGTCTGTTTTAACAGAACCTGCTCAGGCTTCATCCACTGGAGCAGGTCATGAGGAGTCACTCCTGCTTTATTGGAAATATTCATCGCTTCTGGACAGTTTTTTCGTAATGGCACCATCAGGTCATCATATGCTGCGATGAATAGGGTGAACAACATAAAAACATTTTAATCAGAAAAAGAGTCACATTACACAACAAAGAGTTATTATACAGTCTCATACCTCGTTTGCCATTTTTGAGGACTCTTTTTGCAGCCAGGTGTAGCGGTGTGTCTCCATTTCGGTCGGTTTGAAGGGGGTTTGCGCCATGTTTCAGCAGCAGTCTGAGAATCGCATCTTCCCCTTGTGAACACACAATGTGTAGGGGGCTTCTGTGCTTCTTCCCCTGGGTGAAATTCAGGTCCAGTTCCTTGTGTTTACGAAGGAACGACTTTAACTTCATCAGACTCCCCTGCTTCACATAGCGCAAAACTCTTCTCTGTTTTCTTTTTACCATCGGGACTAATTAGATGACATGCAGATATTACGTTCTAGACAACATAATAGTTCTTATATACATTATATTTTAACAGCCTATTTGTTCATGATACAGCTATCAACAAAGAAGCTTCTATACCCTTTGACGTTAACTTACACATCACCACAATACGTCTGCAAAATAGTTCTGGAGGAATGCAATCCAACCATAGACAATTCCTTCTGCTTCTTCTTCTTCTTGGTTTTTAACGCGCGCTAACAATTTTTTTAAATGGGTGCATTACCGCCACCTTCTGCTCTGGAGTTTGGAGTCTGGTCTATTTAGTCTATTTACCACAGTCTATTGTTTCTTTAATACAATTTAAGAAGACTTTACTATTTACTTCACTTGCCAATTTTATCAAAACCTTAAAATTTAAATCCTGGTTTACCTTTCTTCTATCATTGTTCCTCTGTCTTGCTTATACTTCCTACAATCAAGAAATACATGAGTTATTGTTTCTTCAACATTACAGTGATCAAATAACCCATTTGGGTGTTTCCCTATTATTTTAAGTGTGCTATTTTAATTTGAGTACCCTTATACTATTCTGTTGAAAATAACCTCTTCTTTCCTTGACCAATACATTTAATGTTTTGATTTACCTTCTTTATTAAACTGTAAAGGAATTTATTGCTTTATTTCATTATTCCACTTAACTTGCCACTCTTCAACCAATTTACTCCATATTAAAACCTTAATCTCTGATTTACTTAATGGCACTTGTAACTCTTGTTTCTTTCTGTAAATCTTGTTTTGCTGATTTATCCACTTCTCCATTTCCCCTTATTCCTACGTGTGCTGTAACCCACATAAAACTGATTGATGTGTCATTTTGAACAATCCTTGAATATATGGGTCAATATATAATTGAGGGAGATTTATCTCGCAAACATGCTTATTAAAATAAAATTTTAAAAGTCTTCAGTGTTCTTCATGATCTTGTCTTTACAAATTCCATAGTTAATTATTATGGAAATAATCATTTATTTATAAAAATTTACTAGATATCCCTAAAATGTCAACTAAATAACCGTCCGAAATGAATTGCAACCACAATCTCATTACCTAAAAAAACATTTTAAAAACTTATTCAAAAACAGTTTTAATTATATTATTTACATTAAGTTGAGGTAATTTTGAACAATGTGTCTTTTTGGGCAATATGTCACATTTTCAATAAAAATTGACAAATTGAATATGTGTCCGAGAAGTCGCTGTCATCTAAGTTACCCATAGCAAATACACCCCTCAAGGAAGAGTGTGTTTTCCAAATCACATGACCTGCTCCACATGATGTCATTTCCTCCTGAAGAGAAAACTAGCAAGACTCCAAGGTATGTTCTCCCTCCACATTTTCAGTTATTTCACCTAAAGTAGTGCTTGGGGCAAATGTGTACTTATCATATGTCAACAATGTTACTACAATGAATTCATAAATAATTTTGAATTTCAATTTTACTCAGTTGTACATATAATATTTAGAAGAACCTCTCTGTAAAATGCCATGTGGTGTCTGGTGCTAGGCAACCATTTTGATTTTATCCCTAAAAACAGCAAAAATGTCAACTAGGTTACCAGTCACCTATGTTACTCTGCAAAGGTAACTTAGTTGACTAAGAGTAACATAGTTGACATTCATGACATGCTCTTATAGTTTTCAGGAGTTCATTTAATATTCCAATTGTACAGTAACTATAAAATACTTTGCAATAAATATTATAAAAGTAAACTTGTTTTCAGGCAAATGCCACGATTATCTGCTGCAGAAAAGCAGCGCCGTTACCGTGCACGGCGAGATGCTGATCCTGCAAAAAGGGAGGCATACTTGGCAAAAGGCCGACAGAAATGGAGAGAAAAGAGGGAGCAAGGTGCATACTATAAGCCCATATCTGAACAGAGTGAGAGGGAAAAACGTGCAAAGAGAAAGGCCTGGAGAAGAGCCCAGGAACAGAGCAGACGCAGAAAGAAACAGGCTTCTGCTATTGTTACCCCACCACTGAGTCCTGACAGTGAGGAACAACCAGTTCCACAACCAGGAAGGTTAGAAGGTTATGTAGAAAGAACCTCAAACAGTACTATGTAGGCAGGCTATGTAGAAAGTACCTTAAACAGAACAATGTCTCATGAAAAAGTACTTGTTAGATTATAATGTTAGATTAAAATGCAAAATTACATGGTGGCAGGGTGACAATTAATTTCAAATGCTTTAAGTGACACCTGCAATGTTAAAAAATAATTTAAAAATGTCTTCATGTAATTTCAGACAGAGAATACAAGGAAGAAGGACTAGAAGAAGACGGTACCAGAAAATATACATTGAGAATCACAAACTCAAGGAAAAGCTTAAAGCTCAAACAAAAACATCAGACAAATACCGTAAGCGCTATGAACGGCTACTGTGCAGCGTCGACTCTCCTAGGAAAAGAACAAAAAGGATGCTCGGAACAAGTCCAGTCAGTAATGATGTGCGGAGAACTCTGGTCTATCATCATGCACTTGTGAAAAGCCTCAAACAAAAATTTCAGTGTGCAGCAAAAGAAAAGTCCAGGAACCTAATCGCCAGAATCGTATCTGGAAAAATATTGAAAAAATACAGGTTCCAGAAAATCATTCATGACACACTGGGTGTCTCAGCCAAACGATTCTGCAAGAATGTGAACACAAATGGGGACGAAATAGCCTGTTTTGCCAGGAAGAAATACATATCCACACAATCAAAACTGCAAGACCAGGTTGTTGCCTTTTACACCAGGGATGACGTAAGTCGTTCAACAGCAGGTAAAAAGCAGACCGTAACAAAGGGAAAAGTAAAAAAGCAGAAGCGGTTTATGACTGACACCATGAAAAACCTCCATAGGAAATTCCTGCTGGAAAACGTCTCTAGCAAACTTTCCTATACACTCTTCTGCCGAATGCGCCCATACTGGGTAGTCCATCCAACCATTGCAGACAGAGATACGTGTCTATGTAAGGTGCATGAAAACTTGGAATTTATCGTGGAGAAACTTCATGGACTTAAACTTCTGGAGAGAACAGAGTTGGAATCTCTTGCTGAGGAAACTTGCTGTAATCCAACATTTAAGCCATGCATGTATGCGGAATGCAAGAACTGCAAACTACAAGACCTCAAGATTCAGTCTGGCTATGATGGTCAAACCCAAGTTTCTTGTGTGCAGTGGACAACTGAAACTGTCCTCAGAGAGAAGAAAAGTGGTGACAGCAAAGAAAAGTTGCCTGTGAATATCACCGTGAAGAGGGAAATGGAGAGTTCTTTGGAGGACCTGATTGAGACTTTCCAGAAACAGCTCAAAAAGTTCAAAAGGCACTTGTTCAACATCAAGACCCAGTTTAACTACTACAGGGAATTGAAAAAGAACATGAAGAGTAATGAATGCCTCATACACATTGATTTCTCTGAAAACTACTCTTGCAAGTTTCACAAAGAGATTCAAGCTGTCCATTTTGCCTCTTCTCATCAACAAGCAACTCTTCATACAGGGGTCCTCTACATTGGTGGTAAGGAAGACCACTTGTGCTTCACAACAATTTCGCCATGCAAAGAAAAGGGTCCACCTGCCATATGGGCACACCTCTCCCCAGTACTTAACCATCTCAAGGAAACATGCCCAACAGTGTCAATTATCCACTTTTTCAGTGATGGTCCCTGCTCACAATACAGGCAGAAGGGCAACTTTTACATGTTGACAACTGAATTGTACAACCAGGGCTTCACTGCGGGCACTTGGAACTTTTTTGAGGCCAGTCACGGAAAGGGTGCCCCCGATGGGGTAGGAGGCCTTCTGAAGAGAACAGCTGACAGATTGGTGAGCCAAGGTGAAGACATTTCCACTGCTAAACATCTTTTCAATGCATTGGTAAACACCAATACAGCTGTCAAGATCTTCTACATTGAAGAGGCTACAGTGGAAAAGGCCATACAGCAGATGCCACAACGACTCCCCACTGTACCATGCACTATGCGGATTCACCAGGTCATCACGCAAGCACCAGGGAAACTGACATACCGTGATGTGAGCTGCCTGTGTTCAACAAGGCAGATTCTGCAATGTCAGTGTTACCAAGCTCAGGCCTTCGACTTCAAAGTCAACTCTGCTGTTCCTGCATTGCACCAAGAACAACCAGACCTTGAAGTACAGTGGGATAGAGATGACATTGTTGGTCAGTGGTGTGTCATCAGATATGACGATGAGGTTTACCCTGGAACCATTGTTGAAGTGAGTGAGACACATGTTCATGTTAAGTGCATGCACAGAGTGGGACACAATCGTTACTACTGGCCAATGCGAGAGGATGCGCTCTGGTATCCATTTGAGGATGTGCTCAGGTTGATTCCTGCCCCACAGCACGTGACAGCACGTCATGTTGAAATAAAAAGAGATGTGTGGGAAGATATTGCCAAATCATATCTTCATGGCTAAGGACATGCGCGCACACACACACACACGCTAACAAACACGTGGAACAAGCACACACACATAAAGACACCAGACGTGTATAGTCCAGGTGCCAGAAAGTAAAAATCCTGCCATGTTTTTGGATCTGCCTCTACATCTAGAACAGGTGTTTTCACTAACAAGCTCATACCTGGTAGAGGAGCTGGTTTAGTGATGGTTGGAACAGCTGCTGGATAGGATTTCTACTTTCTGGCACCTGGACTATACACCTCAGCCCACACACACACACATGCACACAAACAAACACACACACACACACACACACACTCAAAGATTACTTGATTGAGCTTGACAAAGTCATTGAAAAACAAACCATAATTGGCCATGTTCTTGGGTTAAAAAATGGGGAGTGTGTTCTGTCTCCACCGGTTTCATGGGTGCCTGGAAGTTGGAGGGTATGCCAATGTTTTACTTGGGTTCTGACATATGAATGTTTTTGAGATACAACAGTTTGCACTATTAAAATTTTGATCCAATGCAGCACACTTATTCTGTTAACCAACAGAATAAATAACTAATTGGTTATTGTTACTTATTGCAGTGCACTATAATATTTTGTTCAATACAATGCACTACTGTATTTCATTCCACAAACAAGATTTTCAAAATGTTTACATGGTGGAATTTTTGTGTAAGTGCTGTTTTTGATACTTTTGTTGTTGTTGTTTTCTATGTTAGGATCTCTTGCTTATGATATATGTGCTTGTTAATAAAGTTGTGATTGATCCTTGTAAACTGAATTGTGTCTGTATTTCTCCTTTATGTCATGAAATATTCAACAGGCCTTGATTAAATGCAGTAAAAGATTAGCTAACATATAATAATTGATATAGTTTAGGATTGTTTTTGTTAAATACATCACCCTACTTTGTCATGTCCAGTCAACTATGTTACTTTTGTCAACTATGATACTGGGCTGTCAATTAAGTTACCATTATGTTTTTAAAAAAATATATGTATTTCAATGGTTCCCTAATCTCCAAGTAAATATTTAGAAACTGAGTAGCTGTCAAATATATACCTCAGCATACTTTCATCAAGAAAATTATCATGAATCAAGCAGTTTGGAAACAAAATATACAGACCGGTTACTTCAGTACTTGAAATTTGGGGTTTCAATTGAACAAAATGTGTATTTTCTTAATTAATTGGGTATTTTAATTGAAAAGGTAGGTAAATAGACACATATTGTTCCAAGAGTAATGATTTTTTTAAATGTCTGACATTTACTTAAAGTTAAAACTTATAGGTTTTGTCCGTAACATAGTTGACCAAATAATGAGTAAACTTCTTGTTTTTAAAACTAAATATCTGAAATCAATTATGCCTGAGCTTGGCAATGACTAAAAACAAAATATTTCAGGGATGATTTATCAGGGAAGATAATATTTTGTAAATAAATATATTTTTTTCCCAGAATTATTCAAACTCAAAATCTCCCACAATTATATATTGACCCATATCTACAGAAATCATTAAATAACCTGTTACTTGTTAATGAGTAAATAATTCAAATGTCTTCCTATTGTTTTCCCTCAACATTATAATTACCTTTGCTGGGGCATTGCAGCAAGATTATTGCGTTCATCTGAAAGCAGAACTCTTCAGCTGCGCTGCGCTGACGGCTGCTCTCTTGGTGGGACAATACTAGTGAATTCAACTTTTAGCTGCGGAGCACCGCATGACAATCCTTTAATCATTAATTGGCGGATGTCTAAAATTATAAAAATAAGGAGAGGCTTAAAACGGACCCGAGGCCTGACCCACGTCTGAACTACATTAAAATTGTCCCGAAGCCCAGCCCGAGTTGGGTAAAAAAAGTCCTAAGTCCCCGGCCTAAATGCAGGGCTCTACTTTGCCTTTGCATATTTTTAATCATTTGTCTTTTTGTACTTGTGCAGATGCAGTCATGAAATTTGATGCCACAGAGGACTTCAGACCATCTGAAGCATGCACCGCAACGAAGTGGGGGTGGAGAACACGCAACAATCAATCAAGACAATTCTTTCCTGTTTTTATAATTGCTTGTTTAAATTATAATATACTTTTAAATTTTATTGTTCAATATTTTTGTTGTTATTTATAAAATTCATGTTCTTTGATAGTTATTCGATATTGGCAGAAAATGAAACTGGTTTGTGCAAGTTAAAAATAAAGATGGAAATTTTTGGCGATTGAGTTGTGATGTGACTAGTTATTAATGTGAGCCTATAAGAAGTAGGCTATAACACGTCAAAAATGAGTTTAAGTTTAATGTAGAAAATTAATCCACAATGACTACATTTAGTCCTTATACAGAGGTAATGTGGACGTCAATACTTAGACGTTCGGTAGACGTTGAAAAAAAGACGTCAACTGGCGTCACAGTCTGCACTTTCAGGGGATTGAAATTGGACGTTCAAAAACGACGTACAAAAGACGTTGTTTAGACGTGTCTTTGCACAGTGGGTGAGCTCTCCGCTGCAGACAGTTGATTTCCTTAAAAAGGCTCCGCCTTAATCGAGTGACCAATAGTATGCTAACACCTCAGCGTCTTCAACCTATGAAGAAAATAGAAAAGGATAGAAGCAACACAATACAATCGAAAATACATATATGTATGTAACAAGACTTTCAGTCCTGCCTCGTAGGGGTTAATAAACAAAACTTCCTTGGACGACTTAAGGAGGAAAGGATCTTGGTCCCCCACCTCAGTGCTTTTAGTCTCGATGTATGGATGAGTATATGTGTAATATTACCCTGCTGTATTCAGTATACAAAGGGACCAGAAAGTGTGGCTTCAGATAGGTTAGTAAATACGGTGGCTTTCTGAAGTTTCCACATGTGAGTCAATGTAATAACAATTCACATCCCCACCCCTGGTACCTAACAGAGCAAGTGAGACGCCCCTACACCAAGGTAACACAATGATGACACTCAACAATGACAACACTCTGATTTCCTCAAAATGGTAGCTCAAATTTAATATTTTTCTCTTTTTTTTAGATTTTATGCTTTTTTTAGTGTTCAGATAAAGAAGATCAGCACAAAACACAAAATGAATAAAGAAAATCAACCCTACTACTTTTTCTAACTGTGGTGCACCACTCACTGTATAACCGGGCAGACTTTCTTTTTGCAAAAACAGAAAAAAATAAAATGATAATTCAGTCACCACATTGAAATTCACAGTTCAAAAAAGCTGTAGCAGTGTTAAGTTTGTGTGTATGTATACAAAGAACGTCTCTACCAGTCTGTAGTAACAATGAATGCGATGACTTGCCTTGACTTGCGATGACTTTAGGAACAACAACGGCAGGGCAGTGAGAAGATGTCGTTCGGATGGCAGGGCAACTGTTACTGTCGATTTCAAAAGGATGTTCTCTAAGAAAAACAAACAACAGACGGTCCCAGCAAAAACTCAAAAAAAATATAGGTAAAGGAAAAATGCTAAACTGACTTGCGGTTCCCAGTCTCGCGCACTTCTCACAAAACTGAAACTCAGGGCTCTCAAGTGTCACGCATTGAGTGTGACAGTCACTCATTTCGGTCTATTGCCACGCACTCCAGCAACACATTGTATTTCTCACGCAGAAAAAAACTATTTATAATATATTTAA
>JAUCNO010001325.1:327101-351815 GCA_032353835.1 Enteromius viviparus | reverse complement strand
CACATTTCACACGGCATGATTCTGAATCGCCGACAGGTCCAGATATTTAGCATGCCAAATATCTCACGGGTGTCTGCAATTTTCTCAGATCGTGTCTTTAATAGTTCACACTGTGTGATTGTCACTCGCGTGCACGAGCACCGATTTGCCCGGATTTCGGGCATTTGTTGGCGATTTCTCAAAACCTGTCGGCGAGTCAAAATCTGGGCTAAAATCGTGCAGTGAACTTGGCTTTAGTCTTGCTCTGCGTAGCTTGTGCATATTCCTCGTTATCTTTTTTTTTGTCTAAATGTGAAAGTTTGCCGTGATTCCTGCCTTCGTGTCCTCTCTGCTCGCGAAGAAGCGTGAGCGCGAGCTTTACGAGCTCTCAGCGTGACAATCATGATTAATGCACTGAAAATCCTGATTAATTTGATTAAAATTTTAATCATTTGACAGCCCTAATACATATATGTGTGTGTATTCTTGTGTAGATGTAAGTATACTTACTGCTCTTCAAAAATTACAGTTCAAAATTCTCCTCTTCCAAGTTGTACTTATAATAATAATAATAATAATAAATTATTATTAATTAAATAGTCTACTTTTTAAATAATATATTTTAAACACATTTAATATATAATAAATGATATATGTCGTGTACACACTAAACCCATGATTGACAGCCTGAGCAGCGTTCTGAGTCTTTGCGGATGAAAGCGCCTGGGTTCTTATCCTCTTGATGGTTCCTGAAGTTATCTAGAATTACATTTATATCCGCTGAGTTCTAATTAGTGCTCAGAGTGATTTGATTCGTTTAAAAAAATTCGTTTATAAAATTCAGCTTTTCACAGGCTGTCTGTTCCCGAAGGCTTTTGGTTCTGAAGAAGGAACGCTCCTGTAAATAATACATTCACTTGAATCACTTGATGATTCCAGAGTGTCTGGCCTCTCATTCTCCTCAAGAGTCTACAGAGACGTTCATTAGAGCTCGTCACGTTCAGGAGAGGAACTCTTTTTGATTGTGTCTAGAGGAGTTTTCACCAACTGCCCTTCAACCAGACAATGATCTGAAGAACAATCATCAATGCCATCAAACACAGCACATTACAATATAAACATACCGCTCACTTTTACTAGTTATAAATTAGCACTTATATATATATATTGTGTGTGTGTGTATAAAACCTGCGTATATATAGTATACTACTAATAATTATTAATCGTCCTTCTATTGTCTGTTCTATTGCTGTATTACTGTGTAAGTGTGTGTGTTATTGTTGTGTGTTTGTGTTTCTCAGGTTTCTACATGTACATTGAAACGTCCAGACCCCGTAAAGAGGGAGACACAGCTCGTCTCCTGAGCCCTGTGTTTAACGTGGCTCCTAAAAACACCTACAGCATCACGAGCCCCCCGACGTACTGCTTCAGCTTCTACTACCACATGTACGGCAAACACATCGGTAAGAAAAGAGATGACGGTAAGAAAAACTACTGCTGGAGTGAGAACTAGAACATGTGACAACTAGCCCCGCTCAGCTGTATTCCACTCATTATGATACTGCTTTCAGCTGCCAGTAATATTCTCAGCAGCAATATTTACAGTATATTCTAGTATATTAGTTATTAATGTTTTAAATTTATATGTATTTTTATAGTAATTATAACTATATTATAATTAGTTTTTTTAATAATTATATTTAGCTTAAAAAATATATCTCTTTTAGTAAAAGTAATTTAGTTTTGAAACATAAACTTCAGTGAAAGAACAAAAACAAAAAACAAAGTCAGTTCAAGTTTAAGCCTTGTCTGTGAAACCAGGGAATTATTCATTTATTTCAGTTTAATTTCAGTTATAAAGTCACTTTTGTGAGTTATAAAGTCAGAATTGCGAGATATAAAGTCAGAATTGGTAGAAATAAAGTCAGAATTATGAGTTATAAAGTCAGAAATGCAAAATATAGAATCAGAAGTGTGAGAAATAAAGTCAGAATTGCGAGTTGTAAAGTCAGTATTGTGAGTTATAAAGTCACTATTGAGTAATAAAGTCAGAATTGTAAAATATAAAGTCAGAATTGCGAGTTATAAAGTCAGAACTGTGAGATATAAAGTCAGAATTGCAAGATGTAAAGTCAGTATTGTGAGCTATAAAGTCAGAATTGCGAGAAATAGTCAGAATTGCGAGTTATAAAGTCATTTTGTGAGAAATAAAGTTAGTATTGTGAGTTATTAAGTCATTATTGTGAGTTATTAAGTCATTATTGTGAGTTAAGTCAGAATTGCGAGATATAAAGTCGGAATTTTGAGTTATAAAGTCAGTATTGTGAGCTATAAAGTCAGAATTGCAAGAAATAGTCAGAACTGTGAGTTATAAATACAGTATTGTGAGCTATAAAGTCAGAATTGCGAGAAATAGTTAGAACTGCGAGTTATAAAGTCAGTATTTTGAGTTATAAAGTCAGTATTGTGAGTTATAAAGTCACAATTAAGAGATGCGAAGTCAGAATTGCAAGATATAAAGTCACAAATGAGAAATATAAACAAAAAATTCTGGCAATATAGTCTCAAAATTGCAAGTTTACATCTAAAAAAGAGGAAAAAATAGAACATTTTAAAAATAATCTAGAAAATAGAACACATTGTGAGATTGTTTCATGCAATTCTGAGTAAAAAAATTTTAATTGTGAAATAAAAAGTTGCAATAACTTTTTTAATTTTTATTCAGTTGCGGAAATGGTAATGCGTACATTTCTGACTCTGAAGTCTTTTTAAAACTACATTTAGTTTCACAGATGTTTTTCCCACTTGCACTCATGAGAGATTTAAAGATTAATGAGCACTTTGAATCTTAGCAGATAAAGGCTGCCCAATTTGTTGCTCTTTTGGATGAAATACAGCTGTGACCAAACTCAGTAGATGTATGTGTGACAGACAGAAGCAGTAAATGTGTGTTTGACAGACAGAAGCAGTATAACCTGCGCTCAGCTCACAGCTGATTAATCAAACTCACTTGCATTTGTCTTTGGAGTTCTTTCTGTCTGTGTTTGTGTACTGGATTAAACTCCAGAGCTCACAGCAAACATTCAGAGCTATCACAGCTCTAGCCGTGTTCCTCATGTCGTCTAGAACCACCACAACACCTCATTCATCTCTAGATCAGACGTTTTATCTTCACTGAGCAGCTGCTGGAATATAATGAGAGTGGAGTCGATTTTAGAGGATAAAAGGATATCGTTCACATTAACATGAGCAGAAATGCTTTCATTCCTCTTTACAAGTGTTTCACTCAGGAAGACTGACTACTTTATCCTGACCATAATATTTTAAGGCAAAACACTATAGGTGAACCTAGCTACTGTTAGAAAACAATGATCTCTGAACATACTGAAAGTTCTTACATTAAAAAAAACATCCAAACGTCTTTGTAAATTAATCATTATCACCATACTTCCCCCTGTTGATTAATCACAGTACTGTGATGTTCAGCTGGACGTGTCAGCCCAGTCCTCTGGCTAGCACTCCAGCATCAGGCTGTATATGTGTGTTTATCTCTGTTTCCATACCGGGGGCCTGTTCCATAAAACAAGTTTACCAAATAAGCCAGGCTTATGGCAGATAGACTGACTTACTTTAAAGCAAATTAATTGGCAATAAGTCAGAAATAGTTTATTTGGTGAACTTGTTTTATGGAACAGGCCCCTGGACCCATTCACATGAACTCATATCTGTTGTCATCCTGGACTTTCATTCATGTCTCTGCTCTTTCTGTGTGTTTTCACGAGTGTTCATTCGTATCTCCGCTCCGCTCATCTGTTGCCATAGCGCTTCATTGTTTTACTCCGCCCATTGACCTACTTTCACCTGTATAAAACCTGGAAGTCTTTGTGTGTTCCCAACGGTCCATTGCACTGTCTACCAGTTTGTTCTCGTTCGTGTTTTCAGGTTCATGTATTCTGTTTGGATTTATTGCTGCCTACTTCTGCTCTGTTTTGGATATTCGCTTTGTCTTGCCCTTTGGACTCTGTTCGCTATTGGTTTTGACCCACGCCTCGTTCACGATTACTCTCCTTCTTACTGCCTCGTATATCTCTGTTTGCTGGCCATCGACTCTGTATGACTGTGTTTTTATTAAAGTAGCTTTGCACATGAACCCGCATACCTCCTCGCTCCCTGATCGTGACAAGTACATTATGACAAATGGTTTCTATTGCAAATTTCCTGAAAGGTTGTGTTTAAATATGCAGATGAGTCATTAACTAATTGGATATGCACTAATTTGCATATTACTAATCGGATAAAGCCAGACTTAATATTCTTGTTTGATTTTAGAGTTTACATATTAATGTTCAGATTTCTGCTGATGTGGAGAAAAAACTTTTCAAGCTATTTATTGGAATTTAAATCTAGAGACATAAATAGGCAGAAATATAATATAACAAACACTTAAATGTGTATTTTGGATCTTTTATTTTATTTTGTTATTATAGTAGTTCAATGTTTTTCCAGAGGTGAAATTTGATTTCTCTTTGTTGTTTTGGTGTATGCAAGCACTGCTGAAGTGGAGAAAAAAATCCTTTTTCAAAATATAGATTGTAATTAAAATCTGTAGATGCAAATAGATAAAGTGCAACATGAATTTTGCTGACATATTAGAGTTAGAGATTCATCTACAGTGTAGAGGGATTCTTTTTTATCACTCCATAAATAAGAAACTACCACAAACAAACAAAAAAACAATACATTCATACATAATTTAAAATATAGAGAGAAGTGAAGCTGTTATTATGTATGTAAGTGCTGCTGAAGTGGAGAAAAAAAAACTCCCGACAGGATGACGGAAAAGTCCCAAGAAGGGATCAGTCTGGTTGGATTTAACTTCCTCGAACCTTTAAGATTCCTGACGATCAAGTGGTGTCTTCCTAAGCAAAGTCCATGCACCACATCGTGGTAAGCGGCGATAGCAGTGACATAGATCTTTAAAGTGAAAGGGAACAGCCTACATTCAACATTTTCTTCTGGGAAAGTGACCACCACAGCAACCATGCATCTCTGCGGATCCTTATGACAAGAGGTGCACTAGCTGACGAAAAGGCCTCACTTCAGTGCATAGACCTGCCTTATAGATACAAGTACTCTAGCTTGAGTGTTTTCACCACGGCCTGGGAAAGGTCAGCGAGGTCTGCCCGGGTTCCAAATTGTGGCCTTCCAGTGATGGGCTCTCAACAGGAGCACAAGGTCAAGGTTCGGGTGGACCAGTGAGGTGCAACCAACAAAAGCAGTCCCTGATCTTGCACAGATTCAGTGCAAGAAGGCTCACTGGGGGAAAGGCGTCCTTGAGAGGGCCCCGGGGCCAGCTGTGTGCCAGTGCGTCAGTGCCGAGTGGGGCCTCAGTCGGGAATAGTACAACTGGCAGTGGGAGGACAAACAGGTCGACCGAATCGACTCCAAATTAAGTGGATTGTCCCGGGAGTCTCCATTCTCCAGGAAGGGTTTGTTGTCGTGAGAGCGCATCAGCTGCACGATACAGATCTTCCTGGAACATGAATGGCTGTGAATATATTTGGCTGCACAACTGTTTCCAACATTGACAATTATAGTAATAAATCAGCATATTAGAATGATTTCTGAAAGGATCATGTGACACTGAAGACTGAAGTAATGATGCTTTGTATCACAGGAATAAATTACATTTAAAATTGTAAATATTACAGTTTTTTCTGGATTTTTAATTTTAATAAATGCAGCCTTGATGAGCATAAGAAACATTTAAAAATCATTCAATACCTTACTGGCCCCAAACGTTTGAACGGTAGTGTATATATATATATTTAATAAAAGAAATAACTTGAATGTTATATAAACGTCAGAAAAATCTTCAGAATATAGAGGGGAAACGTAAAAGTTTTGGGGTATATAAGTGCTGCTGAAGTGGAGAAAAAACTTGTAATTGTAATTGAAAAGTGCAATGTGATTTTGATTTTTTCTTTCCAGTCAGATGATTGGTTCAGAAGTCTTGTATGATTTTGTTAACATATTAAAATTAAAGTTTTATATAAAAGGATTCTGGAGTTCACTTTTTTATCACTAAATAAAATCAGAAAATAGCACAAACAGAGAAAAATAAATGAATAAAAAATCACTTGAATGTTATATAACAAACCCCTCAGTAAAAACCTTCAGAATAAAAGAGGAATAAAACTCTTTTTGGTGTATAGATGTGCTGCTGAAGTAGCGAAAAACTTTTGAAGATATGTGTCTATTCTGAAATAAGACATGTTACGAAAGCAAAATAGACCTCAAAACTGACCAGTTCATGAAAAAAAGTCAAAGTATTGCCTTATATTTCTACACACCTTTCCCAAACACCCAAAGCAAACATGATTGTGAATTAACCATACAGCTTTGACCAGCCAGAAACCAAGTACAATCGACTGATTTGTAGTTTGACTTGGACTCTTCAGTTCGTCTGTCGGATGGCACTGAGGAGGTCAGTTGTTTAATGAATTGATTGTATTTTCCCGCAGGCACTCTGAATGCATTTGTGAAGCAGAAAGGTCAGTCGACTTCAGATGCCGGTCCAGTCTGGTCTCTCAGCGGGAACCAAGGGGACCGATGGAGACAAGCCAAAATTAGTATCCATCCTACTGCCTCCTTCCAGGTGAGTGAACTGCACAGGTAACACTGAGCCATTCACATTCGTTCAGTATTTATAGAGCTTATTTGTGAGATTCAGGGTCAGTTTTGAAAGTAATTTATATTTTTACTCATCGAGGACACATTAAATTGATGTTAAGTGACACTAAAGACATTTATAATGTTACCAAAGATTTTTATTTCAAATAAGTGCTGTTATTTGAAACTGAAATAACTAATATTTAATAAGAGCAAAAGCTCATATCTTACAGAAGCTAATGTGGTGTCCAGAAGAGGCTTTTGAGACTAGCTTCATTTTGTTTGTGCTCTATTTCCATCACACAGGTGATATTCGAGGGCATCCGTGGCCCGGGGATCGAGGGGGACATCGCTATCGATGATGTCACGCTCGAGGAGGGGGAGTGTCCTGACCCTCCATCCAATCGTATGTATCGAGCATGCATCTCCATGGTCACCAGGCCATAATTGCATGTAGCACAATTTTGTCCTGGAGAGCTCCGTAATTACAGGAGAACAAACAGAGAGAAAGACGGAAATCAGGCCAGGTAATGGGCTGGAATTAACAAAAGCGCCGCTTCTGCTGGAAACATCAGAGCAAATCAGAAATATTCCATCTGGAGACAGGCTGCAGCTGATATGCTGAAGATATTTGTTAATCATTATTAATAGGCGTCAGGTTTTTCATTACTATCCAAAGCTGCGTGACTGTAAGAGACGTCTGATATCGATCTCACCGTGAGATGTGTTTGTGTCGTAAACACAGAGCCATCAAAAGCTGCATGAATAATATGCACTGGTGGATGATTATAAATCACAGAAATACACTTCAGACATTTATGATGTGGAAAAATTTAGAGAGAATGGCTTTTGAGTGCTGTTTACTGAGTACTAAGTAAACCCCCACTGTTTGTTTTTTTTGTTTGGATTTTTTAAAGTTGCTGGTCATCGCCTGTATTTGAATATCAGAACAGAGATTAATTTAAGCTTTTCATTCTGGTTCTTATGAGAGCACCTGGACATTTGGTTTGGTGCTCACACTGCACTCATTAAATATAACTATTAAAAAAAAAATAATAAAAATAATAATTGTATCTATTTATTTTAACAAAATAAATAATAAAGTGCAATAATATTATAAAATTGTAAAATACATGTGAGTATTAAGTGAAAAATATAATTATTTTACCGCACACTTAAAAAATAAAATGGTAATAATTACTTTGCATGTTATTTTTTGTTTTACTTTTTTGATTTTTATATGAATTTTCCAAACTAAAACCAGCAAGCTTTTATTTTGGAGGTAATTATATGCACTGTTAGTTTTAGCATGTCAGTGAATAAAAAGTGACAGATTATTTATTTTGGATGGAAATCTTAAATAATATATTAGAGTTAGTCAATCTAAAATGGTGATTGTGTATTAACATATGTCTGTATGCAAATGAGTGGCGCCTCTTATTGCATAACTGTGAAAACAAACAAAAGCAAAAAGACATTCCCTCAGTGCAGTGAGATTTAAAGGGACAATCATCATTTACTCAACTTTACATCAGTCCAAACCTATATAACTTTGCAATTTCTGTTAAGCACAAAAAAAGATGTTTTGGAGAACACTGGTATTCAAACAGTTGACGATAGCCAATGACTTACATAGTACTTTTTCCATAATAAAGTTTCAATTGCTACTGTCAACTGTCATGACGTATTGTCATGTAGTTAACTGGTTAGTGCTAACCTCTTTCTCTGTTTTTTTCCCTGCAGCGATCAGAGGAGCGGCAGCACACCGCGTCTCCAGTATATGGCCATTGAGCGTCACGCTGTTTTTTACCGTAATCGTCGGTCAGAGGTGACGCTCCACGTGAGAAAAGACTCCAGACGTGTCCCTCAATATTTAATCACCAAAGATTCACGCTTTCGGATCGCAGAGGAGGCACAGCACCGGATCCATGCGGAATGAAACCACTACAAACAGAAAAGTAATAACTAATGCTTAAGATAACTAAATCAATAAAGATTCTCCAGGGTCTGGAATAAACCCGAGGCTTTGAACGTTGACCTCAAAAGCACAACGAATACTTCGCAATCTGGAATCTTTACCTGCGAGACAAATGAAACCATGAATGAACATTGAGATTTGCATACCCTTTTTTTGTTTTTGTTCTTTTCTGGTGCTCCGTGGTACAATCAACAAAACATCTCATCTTCTGGCTGATCCTCTCTTGATTTCTGGGTTCAGTGCTTTAGAACGCAAATAAAACAGAAGCTTGTTTGGCTTTATTTCCCGACTCCAGTAGCAGCCTGATTTCTCAACACTGTGCTCACGCTCTCAAGCGAAGAACTTTGCGTATTTTTGGCGTTCCGTGATGGTGGAAAACTCGGTCCGTCGTCGTTCCTAGCACCGGTGACGAGTGACATTAAAAACCAAGTGCCTTCAGGTTAAAAGCCGATCCGTTAGCCTGGCCATCGACACCAAACGTCCATGTTTCTAACATCTCCGATGGGCTATTTTATACTCATTTCTATCGCCCCTCAAGTGCTGGAATGCGCGACTGTGAGCGTCACGTATGAACAACACGAACACACAACTTTTGGCTGCTGGAGGACGATGTATGGACGAATGTCACGCTCTCCATTCCCGACTATCATGCCATTTATATGCCGAACAATGTGCGTTCTGAGAGGAAAAAATACGAAATATTCATAATTATAATAATATTTTATTACTCTATTCAGAATGTGTCTCAGCTTTTACAAACGAACTGTAAAAAACGATGGCGGTATCTACCTGAGCGCTCGACCGGCCTCTTTTTAAAAAGGGTGTTGTAAAAAAATGTGTAATGAAAATGACTGTGTCTCGTTTCTTCTGATTTACGTTGAAATGTTCCGACTTTACTGTCTTTATTTCTTGTCGTCTCCCGTGCATTGCTGAGAATATCAAAAACGGACAGAAAATCGCCTGTTTGATAATTGTACAACTTGTATATGTAAAGAAGCTCTGTTCATTGAGATTTACATGAGATGTTTTATGTACGCGTCAAAGGAAGCACAACATTTAGGATCCAGTCATTTATAAACATCATTTATGTGACCGTTGTCCTGCAAAGCTGACGTGGAAATAAAGTGACACTGGAAGACTTCAATCCAAAAAAAAATTTAAATGGTCTCCTGCTTAACTTTCACATCATGGTAATACTGCTCAAGCATATGGTTTAAAGCAAAAAATCCCAGCAGGCACACAACGTCATAAGATGTTGATATTTGGTTAAATTTTTTTTGCAACATCAGGTGACCAAAACTCTACGCAAATTCAACGTCTAATGTCAATGTTAACATCTAATACCGACGTCACATGACATTGATATTTTCTTGTTTTTATGTTGTGTAACCAAAATCCAACATCAAATCAATTTTTATTTTCAACCAAAATGCAACCTCGGTCCGACGTCATGTCCATTGTCAATCTGACGTTATATGGCCGTCCAGTGCCTGGTGGGATGATTTAAATTATTGCGTAGGAATACCAAAATATCCTAAGCTGATTAAGGATATTAAAAAAAGTAATTTAAAGAAATAGTTCACCCCAAAATAAAAACCTCAGGTCACCAAGATGTACTGTAGATTTGGTTGGAAAAACATGTCATTGCAATTGATGCTCTGCAGTGAATGGGTGCCGTCAGAATGAGTTCAAGGTTAAGGTTATGAGATTAGGTTTGTAGAAATGTATCTCTGCATCAGTGTCTCAGCATGTAAATGGGTGCCATCAGAATTAAGAGTCCAAACATCTGATTATTACATTAATCACAGCACTCCAGTCCATCAGTTAACATCTGGAGAAGACAAAAGATCAGACAAATGCATCATTAACAAGTTTTTAATGTTTAAAATATGAGTCCGTAATTAATAATAATTAATCTGCTATTGTTTCTCACATCAAAATCCAGCCAGATATTAGTATAGATCTTTTTTTATCTGTGCAGATTTCTTTCCTTATTCAGACCAGAACACTTTTTCACCAAAAGAAGAGTTATTATGTATTATTGACTATGTATATTAGTTAAAAATGTCTTAATGCTAGATTAGTTTCAGTTTTTGTCTTCTCCAAATGTTTAGTGATGGATTTGAGGGGTGTGGATTATTGTGATGTTTTATCTGCAGTTTGGAATCTCATTCTGATAGCACCCATTCACATCCATTACTGAGACACTGATGCAGAGAAACATTTCTACATCCTGATCTTAGATGAACTGAGGTGAGCACATTTTTAGACAATTCTCATCTATGAAACTTTGAAAGTAAAGTGTGTTGTTGTTATTTGGGGTATTTGGGTGTTTCTTTGAAGAATCTTGCTTGCTTGGTTTTATTTTAGATGAATGATGTCGTGATGCAGCAGGTGTTGATGATTGTGCTGTTTCATAATGGAAATGTTTAATATTCTTGCCATACTGTCACATTACATTAATGACAAACAACATGAGGTTAAGAACGCCAGTCCTGAGCTATAATGTAGCTACAGCTTCCTTTCTTGTTCCCCAAAACAATCTTAAATTTGCGAATCAGCAGGAGGCTAAAGAAGGAGCCGAGTGAATAACGAATGGTGATTATTCTCCTAGTTTTACTGCAGAAGCTCACATACCTGTATATGTGCTGGTATATGCAGTGTTCCATTGATCAAAACATGATGTAAAAGATTCATTCACAGAACCATGACTGACGCTTGTTACAGGACTTCAGAATCATCCGTCAAATGAATCACACCCCTCAAAACAAAACAAAAAATGGGTCAACTGAGTCTTTATGATGCGAAAATGAGACAAAATAAATTATATGGTGTTAATTAAGGGCTAAAGGCATCTTAGCTTGTTTCTGTGTGAACGTGTGATTATTATTTGCCAAAAGAAATAATGAATGGGATTTGTTTTCTGTTTGCAGTTGGGTGATGTATTTGCTGGGAAAATGAACTGACGTTGTGAATATTCAAGGGATTTTAAAGCACTTTTTGTTTGGTGTTTACATGTGATTCATTCAAGGGAATCGCTTCAAACTGTCAGATTCCTCAAACCCATTAAAAGTCATTTTCTTACATGTTTTATTAAACATGCTATGTGCTAGGTATATATTGCTGTTTATTATTCTGTGTTGTTGGTGTGTGTGTTTGTGTAAATGAAAATGATTCAGTATCATTTTTCCTTGTGTTCATTTCGTGAGAAACTGGTGCAAACATACCTTGATAGTTTGAAGTAGATTTTTTACTGTTTTACTTTTATGTTTAAACATTTATATATTGAGTATTGTCTGAAAAATATTGGGACAATTGTATCACCCACGTCAAATGCCAGGATGAAAACATTTGGTTAATATAGCCACTTTTTCGATTTCTGGGTCAGTGAGGTTATATTAAATGTTTACAAAATATTAAATGTTATGATGAAACTTTAAAAGAACTACAGCAAACCACTGCAATGAGAGAAACATATAATAATAATTGTATTTATTTGTTATTATTTTATATCTCAGAATTCAATTAAAACCATTTGAATTAATAGAACTTAATTAAATTAATTTAAACTTACAAATGTTGCTCAAAAACAGTCCACATTTGTAAAACCTGCATAATGTTTTCCTTATGAAACAACATGAATATTACTCTGGAATCTTTTCAAACAAAACTGGTTAATTTGACTTGTATAAACTTTGACTTTCAGATACAGCACAGACTTCTCCTTCCAGCCCACTTTTCTTCATCAAATTAAGTCAGTTTGGTTTAGAAAAGTTTTATGTCACATAATTTGTCACTTTGTAGTGTTTTTGAGCGTGCATAGTCAAATTTACCAACAACGTTTAGTCCTAAAAGTGTGTATTACACACAGAAAAGAGGCTTAATGTATTTTACACAAGCAATCTGAGACAAATCTAATAGATGTACTAAAAAAAATACAATCATGTGTAAAGCCATAGTTCACTGACCCGAACACATTATAATTTAGTTTAAATGGTTATATCTATATCTATATATAAGATAATTTTAAAAAATTGAAAAAAATAAATGATGTGTATTTTGATATTCCTTATCCATATTTCAAGCTTTTTTTCTTGTAATAAAAACAATAGAATTTTTGATGTATCACTTTTTTAAAAACTGGCTGAATATAAATTAAGGCTTACAACAGATCATGTGACTCAGCAATGAAAGAAAACATGACCCAAGAGCAGATCTAGTTCAATGACCTTATAGAATGTCTTTAATCTATATTTCAGTGTTTCTCAGTTGATGGAGTGTTTATTGCTTCACACTGGAGCTGGTCTGAAGGACTTGTCATCTTTAGAAACATTGACAGTGTGTTTATGAACGTTCTGATCTGATGTCCTGTAACAACCGCTCAGTCATTATACTCACTCAGTATCCAATAATGCTTCATTTCACTGTATTTCTTTGGATTTACCAACCATTTCTGTGTCATTCTTGCAACTAATGATGATAAAAAATAAAGAAAGCTATTTTAAATCTGTGTTTGTAAAACGCATTGCTGGAAATCCTTTTTGTTCGTGCAGTATTTTTTAGTTGAATCAGACATTATTTATTGATTTCTGCCATTTTGCCGTTTTGACCAGGCAAAAATTTCTATATATAGATCGCTTTATACTGAGGCATGTTGTCACAATGTGTTACTGATTTGAGTATAGATATTTTGCTAAACGAAAGCAGAGTCACACGAGGCACATGTGACAGTCTGAAGATGCCGTGGAGACCATTCTGACCATTTGAGTAGACACATGCACATTTGTGGCCTGTTTGGGGTCATTTTGCAGAGCTCTGGCAGTGCTCCTCCTGTTCCTCCTTGCACAAAGCCGGAGGTAGCGTTCCTGCTGCTGGGTTGTTGCCATCCTATGGCCTCCTCTACATCTCCTGATGTACTGGCCTGTCTCCTGGTAGCACCTCCCTGCTCTAGACACTACGCTGACAGACACAGCAAACCATCTTGCCACAGCTCACATTGATGTGCCATCCTGGATGAGTTGCACTACCTGAGCCACTTCTGTGGGTTGTAGACTCGTCTCATGCTACTACTAGAGTGAAAGCATTCAAAAGTGACCAAAACATCATCCAGAAAGCACAGGAACTGAGAAGTGGTTTGTGGTCACCACCTGCAGAACCACTCCTTTATTGGGGGTGTTTTACTACTTGCCTATAATTTCCTATTCCATGTGCACAACAGCATGTGAAGTTGATTGTCAGTAAGTATTGCTTCCTAAGCGGGCAGCTTGATTTCACAGAAGTGAGTTACATTGTGTTAAGTATTCCCTTAATTTTTTTGAGAAGTGTATTTTAAGTTTTGTATAATTTTATGGATATCAGTTATACTTAAAACACATAAAAATGAGTATATTTAACGTGAAATTTTTTAGATGCATTTATTTTGAGATATTTTAATATACCTTGAATAAACACTATTTACACATCTCTAAAACAAGAGATTTATTATGGCATGTTAATTAGTGTGCATGTGTATAAATATGTATGTGTGTACACAGCTAGAGATGTACGTTTAAAAAGAGCACAAGACACGTCTTAGGGTTTCTTTTTATTGGAACTTTACAATCATGCAAAAATAATCAGAAAACTCTGTCAGACTGAATAACACTTTCATCATGTTTTACTGAACGTTTTTCTTTCCTCCGAACTCAGTGTTTATCGATCGATCGATCAGTCGATGGAGACAAGCTCTACCTCGAAGATCAGCTTAGCGTTTGGCGGGATTCTGGAGATGAAGGTTAAGAACTAATTTACCTGTGATCTGCACATCATCAAACACAAACATTGAGCTGCAGAGAGAAGGATACTTGGAGTCAGGAACACCTTTTTTCCCATATGCCCATTCAGACTCGATCTCCAGCCGAGCCGTCTCGCCTTTACTCATCTTCAGCAGACCTTCATCCCACTGCACCACAACAACACACAATACACCACAGCACTTCACTACACACACACTAACAATCACTGAAAACAACTACAATATTCAATCTGACTGAAGAAGTATATAGTCATTATAAAACTAAAGTCATAAAAAAAAATAAAAAAAAATTTACAACATCATTAAAATGAAAATATAAAAAGAAAACATAAGAATTACATTTAACTTAAAATATATACAAAGTATAAACACATACAAAACTAACAAAAGTCTAAACACACAATTAAATTGCCAAAACTTAAAAAAAAAAAAAAAAATTCATATAGTTTACAAGTTAATTATTGTTTATAATATTACAAAGCATATATGAATTTAAAATAAATAATAAAAATGATCAACACACACAACTAAATTGCTAAAATGTCAAAATAATTTATAAATAATATAAACTGAATTGAACAATTAAGACAGAATATTAAAAAAGAAAAAGAAAAAAGAAGACTCAAAAACATTAATTAAAACGATGAAGGAGTGAGTGACTCACCCCTCGGATGACTTTACCCATTCCGACCTTGAAGCTCAGAGGTTTGCTCTGTTTCTTCTTTTTTGCAGCTGGAAATAAAAAACAATCATTCATACAGACAAAATGTTATTTAATAATTAAGAAACCTATGTGATGGATAATTATAGCTTACTAAGTGTAAAACCATTAAAAATACTTCTTAAAATAAACATGAACTAAAATACAATAAACAGCTAATTGTAATGAGTATAGTGTATGTGAGACATAGAGAGAGTGTGTGTATGCGAGTACAGTGTGTGTGTGGGTTTCTGTGGTTTATGAGGACAGAAATCTGCATTAAGACATGGGCATGACGTATGTTATAAATGAAGGTGATTTATGAGGACATTTTAAGTGTCCCCGTAATTCAAAAGGCTTAGAAAAAAAAAAAAAAAACATACTAAATGGTGTTTTTTTTGCAAATATAAAAATGCACAGAGTTTCCTGTAAGGGGTAGGTTTAGGTGTAGGGTAATACCACATACAGTCTGTACAGTAGAAACACCATTACACCTATGGAGAGACCCCATAAATCACAAAAACCTTGGTGTGTGTGTGAGTGTGTGAGAGACAGAGAGAGAGAGTGTGTGTCTCACTGGCGGGGATGTTGGTGTCAAACACACTCCCGTCCTCCAGTGTTCCTGTGTACCAGCAGCTCACAGTGTCTCCTTTCCGGGGGAAGTTGGTCTTGTCTCCTTTCTTCAGGATGCTCTTAGTGAACTTCGGAGGCCCCTGAACACAATCAGCAGAAACAAATAAAGCATGAGCCTGATTCTGATGAAGAAGATGAAGCAGTGTGTTGTACCTCATCCACCAGCTCCATCTTAGTTTCTTTGGGAGTGTCGCTGATTTTAACAGCTTGAATCTGCTCCGTCACACTGTCCTCATCTGAGCCCTTAAACCTCTGAGAGAGAGAAGAGGCAATGAGTTCAGAAAGATGCACAGTGTGTGTGTGTGTGTGTGTGTGTGAGAGAGAGAGAGAGTTACCCTGGTCTCAAACAGCTGCTGATATGCCTCCACCAGCTGCTCCTTCTTCACTGTCTTCGCCACATTCTTGAGGTTTCCAAGAAGCTTGTGCTCCGCTAAAAACTGAAAATAAACAGATAATTTACTTATTACTTAAAATATGAAAATAAATATTAATTAATTATAATTATTAACACACACTCATAATTTATTCAGACCCCCTTCTCTTTTTTTCTAACTTTGTCATGTTGCAGCCTGATACTACAATTTTTAAAACCCATTTTAATCCACAATCTCTACCTCATAATGACAAAGTAAAAACTATTTTAGTAATGTCTTCAAATTAATAAAAAAAAAAAAAAAAGCACATTTAAATAAGTATTTAGACCAAATATTGCAACAACACGTGAAATTTAAACAATGCAGTTAGTTTTAATTGCAATGGGAATATAAAGTTGAATATTAAATATTAATTTAATTAAAATATTGATTATATTAAATATTTTACATAATACACACACAATACCGCAAAATTAATTGCGATGCAAATACATCTCTACAAAAGACAGAAAGAAGGATAATATCATATAATATAGTAAAACAATCATGCATTTGTTAGTTATTGCATATATTTGAAGAGTGTGATCTTAAACGTTTTCTAAAATGAACATCTTTCTGAGGCTCTCGTGAGTGGGTTCAGTTATTTCTCTTTATTGGCAATGAATAGGTTCTGTTCATTGCTGTTAAAGTGAAGTAACAGAACAGAAATATAGGAACCTGAGGAAAACACTAATTTTAGAAGAATTCAGATTTTTGCATCTGAGCTCTTGATTTATGCTGATGATAAGTGCTGTGCAGATGTACCTCTATAAAAGGCATGCATCGTCAACTGAGACAGTATCTGCGTGCCTCTACTATCGAGACTTTACAAGCTTTACAGGCTCTATTGTGTACACTACCGTGTGCGATGCGTTCTCCTGGATGAATTTGATCACATCTTTCTTTGGCACTTCTTCACTCTTGAGCTGCTCATCGCTCCACGCTCGCTCTGGATCCGCGGCCATCATCAACGAGCCACGTGCCTGTCAACAGCCAATCAGAGCTTAGCGCATCTTAAAGGAACAGCGGGCGTTATGCACAGACAGTATAGTTACTAGAATGGAAATAAATATAATAAATAAAATACCTTTATTAAGTACTACATCAAATTTATTTATTGCATCTGTGTGTATATGCGTGTGTGAATAAAGAAAATAATAAAAATTGTAAATGTAATCCTAAATGTTTTAAACGTTATACAAAAAATAGTAATTTTTATTAAACGCAAAACAATTATAATTCAATTAGTTATAAGTATAATTTAGGACAAAATAATTGATCAGATGGAGCAAAAATCTGATATTTAAAAACTTAAGTATGTTATTTAGTAATACATTACTCTCTAAACAACTATATAGTTCCCAATTAGTTTGGAAGACAAACAATAATAATGTAAAAAAAAACTTGTATCCTTTCTTTAGATATTATTTAAAAAAGTACAATATGTAGCCTAATCGTAAATGTTTTCCAAAACAGATTAATTTACTGTTAAATAATGTATCAGAAGAAGCAACACTTGATAAAGTAATTCACATAAGCAGACAAAAACATTCAAATGTAAATTATATGAACATATATGTTTTTAAAATAATAATTTAGGCTATATGAATCACAAAACAATTGAATGATTTGTTTGGAGAACTATATGCTGTTTTCTGACATTTCTTCATTTACCACAATCTAATGAAGCATAAATCTGTATAAAATAAGAAAAGCAAATACAAACTATTAATATCTAACTTTTACATTTATTTGTCTTATTTCTTTTTTATGTGTCAGATTTAGGGTTATATTATGTATGTTCAGTTAGATTTTGCACTTTATTCAGTGTTGTACATAAATGAACTTGAACTTGATTAATATAGCCTAGTAGTTAATATCACACTAATAGTTAATAGTAATACTAATAATTACTGCTAATAAAATAATAATTCTTTATTTTTTCCCAGCTGACCTCGTAGATGTGTGTAGTGTGTTTAGACACACGAGGGCAGTATAGAATCACGCTCAAATCAGCTATTCACTGACCTCATACAATCATCAGGAGAAATGTTTACAGTCATAACTCAGGAAGTGTCATAAACTGATTTATGAAAGAGACTCAGAGCTAAAGAACAGAAGAGCAGCAAACTTCTGAGAGGATCTTCAGCAAATCACGGGAAAAAACGATCCTGCACTTAGTTATAAAAACGTCATATTCATTTTTTAAGATTACGTAATTAGTAATTACACATCATAAAGTAGACATTTTTCTTTTTTATGCCAAAAATCATTAGGATATTAAGTAAAGATTATGTTACATATATATATATGATCAGTAATATGCAACTTCATTTGGATAACTTTAAAGTAGATATTATATTATATTTTTTTTGTTTGTTATCTGGATCAGGATGCATTCTACCTTAAGATGCTTCTTCATCAAATGAATAATTTTCCATTAACAGAACATTGGCTATAAAAAGCAGTCAAACTCCTTTACACAAGTCCTAGTCAAGAATAGACTACCCCCTAAAAAGTGTGAATCGTTTTGCTAACTGCTCTGCTTCTTTACTGAGGAGCTCTCAGTGTTTGTGTGGGTCAGTTTTCTTCACTGTGTGCAAGTAATTAGTTCTTCCTTGACAAATGAAGTGCTCAGATTCTCTAAAGAGCAGCAGGTTTAACAATTAAACGTCTTCTGAGATGCAAAGCCGTGTCTAATCCATCGCTCAATACACTTTATTCATCAGGGCTCCTGCACAATTGATTGATATAAAATATTTAGGCCCAGTTATAAATAAGCAGAGTAATTTTGTCACACAATTCTAATATGCTGCCTCTTATGGTGATTTCCACTGCGTGGTAAACGCGCAACAAACAAACACAACAATGGAGCATTTTTCATTCCGCGTCACCCCATCAAGCTCTCGCTGGATCCGCTCCAATGAGAGGAACATCGGTACTTCCTAAATAGACCACAAAACAGCCATTTTTGGTTGATACAAAAAGGTGTGTTTCTTCAAACAAAACAGTTGCGTCCTATTCTTTGCTGGCTGTGCTGATTTAAATCTAGCGGGTCTGTTGAGTCTCGTGTCGCAAGTTCAGTGAGCAGTAATAATGATTTTCTCTGGCTAATCAGTGACCAGCAGAGTTTACGCGTCACGTTTTGGTAACGGTACGGCTCACTTGGTACCTCGCCTATGGTGGGACTAAAAAAAGGAATGTTCCCAGTTTTTATAAACCCCCCAAAAGTGAGTTGTACTGAACCGTGCCGTGCTGTACTATGCAGTGGAAAAGCGCCATTAATGCGCTGTTTAATATTTTTTTGGGACCTGTGATGCTTTTTTTTCTCTACGGAAGCCTGTTTCGGCCACTAAATAAAAAAAAGAAGGTTTTTGCAACTTTTTATCTCACAATTCCTCTTATTGTCTCAGAAAAGTAAGATATAAAATCATACCAACTTACAGGCAAAATCTTAAATCTGCTAAAGCAGTAAAGAGATGGACTAATGAAACAGCAGAAATTACAAGCCTGTTTCGACCTCACAGATTAGAAGCTGCCACCAACGATCTGGAAGAGCTCACAGCAGAGACTGTAAAATATATAAATCAGTTTCTGTGAGGATTTATGCATCCCTACCAAGACTCATTTAACATTCAATAATGACGAGTGATTCACTGCAAAACTGTGTGTTGTTGTCTCTGTGTAGAACCCAGCTCTCTGGAAGCTGTGACACTTAAACAAATTCCTTGGCAACTTGGCAATAAAGCTCCTTCTGATTCTGATTCTATTTTGAATCATTTAATTTTCTATATATTTTTGTAAATGTTTTTGTAATTTTATATTTGTAATTGTATTTATTTTTTTATTTTATTCATTGATATAGCACATTTAATTAATTATTTGTATTAAACTTGGATACAAAAAATGTCTGCTTATAGGAAAAACATCCACATTCATACAACATGTGCTGTCCAAACATCAGTCAGAAACTGACACGAACCTGTTATAAATTCTGTAATATCATTTATCAGCACATATAAGTAAAATAAATGATGCTCTTATCTGTTTGTTGTGTATGGTGAGGCTGTCAGAAATGACAAATGACCCGAGCTCATTGGTGTGGAGTTTGAGGTGTTTGTATCACTCATCGGTCAGCTCTGATCTGATCAATATGATGGTCATTTAAAGCTCCTGTCTGTTTTCAGAAGAACTCTGTCTGTTTTCCAGACAAAAGAATCTCCTCAAATCTTCAGAATCCATCATGCTTGGTCTAAATTGAATCGGTCTGCTCTGATATGAGACTCATGTGTCAGAATCATATAAAAACAATCTCTGGACGGGGAGGAATTATGTTTCATATCAGAAATCACAGAAGTCTGTGTGAGCTGAAATGGGCTTTTTTTTTTAAAGCTGTGTTTCACTGTCAGGCTTCAAAAGCTGCTTATATGATAAAAAAATAGAGGAAAAATATGAAATATTATTACAACGCAAAATAGAATATCTGTACTAAACTGGTTATTATCAATGTTGAAAACATTTGAGTTTCACAATATTTTTGTGAAGGAATTTAGTACATTAGTAATAATATCTAATGCTTTTAATGTTTTTAAAAGGGGTCATATGATGTTGCTAAAAATAAAACAATTTGGTGTAATTCAATGTGTTTATGTGGTTTAAGGTGCAAAATTTTCCAAATTTTAAAGTCTCTGCACTGGGTGCCTATTAGGTTCCGCATCAGCTATAAAATGTCACTTCTTACCTATAAGGCACTAAATGGTTTAGCTCCTGCATACCTAACTAGTCTTCTAACACGCTACAATCCATCACGCTCCCTAAGATCGCGAATCTCTGGACTGTTGGTAGTACCAAGGATAGCAAAGTTCACTAAAGGAGGTAAAGCTTTTTCACATTTGGCTTCCAAACTCTGGAACAGCCTTCCTGATAACATTCGGGGTTCAGACACACTCTCTGTTTAATTCAAGATTAAAAACATCTTTTTAGCCAGGCATTCAAATAATGCATCTCAACTTTTCCTGCAGTTATATCTGATAAGATGTTCATTATTTTTAAGTTTGAACAGCAGCCCTGACTAAATTTCTACAAAGATTTGAACAAAGTCCATGTTTCTAAAAAAGCGAGGTGTACTCTTGCTGGCAAGCTATCCAGTGCACAGTGATTGGCTGAATACCTCAAGCATTTGGCGGAAATTTTACACCTCTTATAACTTGATGCTGCGTCCCAGTGCTATTACACAAAAACAATAAAACACAGCAGAAACAAGGCATTTGTTGCATCCAGCGGAGACATAATTACTGATTATCATGGCTTAGCACTGTCTTTTTATGCATAGCATTGCATCACGCCTCGTTAACATAACACCATGTCTGCATTCGTGATCGGAGTAATGACAAACAACAAGCACTACCCTTCACTGTTAATATCGTCTCAAGGTTACGCATGTAACCCTAGTTACTCAAAGGAATGTGACGCCGCATCGACGAGACCCTATGGGAACGATTGCTCTGAATCATGTGTAAAATCAGCCAATGAATAATTGGGACATCATACGCGGGTGATGTCACTGGCCAGGAAGCATAAAAGCACGTGGAATGCTGCCGGCATTTAGCTCCTGTCATGCAGCGGAGTGCCGACAGGGAATGCCGAAAGTGAGGTTTCTAGATGCGGTGTCTTGTTCCTTTGAGGAACTAGGGTTACATGGGTAACCTTAAGACGTTCCTCTTCAGGAACTCGAGCCTTGTTGACGAGACGCTATGGCAACGAGATGCCCACACTGCTAGACTTTCAAATCCCTGTCTAGTGTGTTTGTGCACAGATACGATGAGAGAACAGAAGAGCCCAGAGTGGCTCATAAGTAGGGCTGTAACAATTCGCGATATGAACCTGAAATCGCGACACTCAGATCCACAATCCTGTGTCGCGGTGTGATAAGGGAGAATCGCGACACACCCCGTGACTACCTTTTCCAATCATGTGACACCTGCCTGCAAGTTGAGCTAGTTGAAGAAGAATGTGAGGAAACATGGCAACCAACCCAGAGATTGTGGCCCCTTCCATGTTCCTCCTCCCCGTGCGGTCACTCATAACCACTCACCAACCAGTGAGGGATGCATCCATCGCTAGCGTTACGTGGCAAGTCGGAGCTCCCAGCACCGGGCCCTGATTTAGGAACCAAGGTTTCCTCCACATTTCTAAGGCACATACGGCTCGGCGTGACACTTTGATCATGTAAAGGGGGGGGGACTGGCAGGGGACGACCGATCTAGCTGCTCTAGGAACATCCCGAGGAGGTTGCGAGCCTTTCAGCTCTGCTACATTTCCGGGGCGGAAAGGACTGAAAGCACCGCTTGCTGGAGACCACCGTGCCCTGGAACACTGGCAGGGTTAGCAGATTAATTTCCTGGGGTCACTGAGGAGAGATGGGCACTGTGTAATGCGATGTATGCAACTATTCCCCAAAGGGGCCTGCCCTCCAAAGTCCTGAGCATCAGGACTAATGAATCTTCTAATAAAACAACGGTCCTCAGACCGTGCCATCACCCAGGAAGACAAGACTGGTAGAACCAGAGCCTGCTAGGCAGGATCCAACAAGACACTCTTGGCAGGGGCAACCTAACCGCCAGGTGACCCATAGGGAAACCAGTCCCTTCAAGACTGGTCTCTGATATTGCTAGATCTGCTAGCTCCGATACGTTCGCGGGCAGAAAGGACTGAAAGCAGTGCTCGCTGGAGACTGCTGCGCCTGGAGCACTGGCAGGGTTAGAAGATCAATCTCCTGAGGGCACTAAGGAGAGATGGGCACCGTGTAATGCGGAGTATGCCACTCTTCCCCAGAGGGGCCCTCTGAAGTCCTGTAGTGTCAGGACTACTGAAACTTCTATTGAAACAACAGCACTCAGACCACATTATCACCCAGAATTATGGGAATCATACCCTTTAAGACTGGTCTCTGGTATTAGTAGAGCGATTAAATCAGTGCCCTGAAGTGGAGGACTGAAGAACTGAAAGTAGCGTTAGCAGGGTTAGCAGATCGATCTCCCTATGAAGGGCCTTCTGACGAAACAAACCTCAGGTCTTCTTTTGCTTGGAGCGTCGCCGGCTCCCCTGCTGTTAATGTTGAGTTTTTTTTTTCTCCTCTCTGGTGGCAACGCTCTGTTTCTGTGTCTCAGCTGAGTCTGCTCCGCCTAGCAGCATCACAAACTGGAGAGCGATTATAGCGCTCACAATGAGAGGTCAGCAGTTCTTCTGAGCTCTCATCCAGCTCTTTTAGCAGGTCGGCCTTTTTTTATATTTTTCCAGAGTGCAGACACATCACCAGCTTGACCTGCTGCTGAGTACCCCCTGCCCACAAGCAAAGGCTTGAAGGGCCGGGACGGAGCCTCTATTCTTTTTTTTTTGTAACTTTTTTTGATGGAGACACTTTACTGACACACAACACAGAGCGCTTTCACTAAATGAGAGAAAGCTAAATGCCGGCAGCATTCCACATGCTTTTATGCTTCGTGGCCAGTGACATCACCTGCCTATGATGTCCCTACTATTCATTGGCTGATTTTACACCCGATTCAGAGCCATCATGCTGGAGGCGTTCCCACAGCATCTCGTCAAACCTCACTTTTATTAATTTCTTTCTCTTTATTAATTTTCCTTTCATATTAATGTTTATTATAATTATACAACAAATCAGTATTTAACTCATTAAATTAAATACATTTATTTAATATGTTGAACTGTTTGATTTAATAAGTAAAGCCCTCCATATAAGTTTCTGTGGATTGCCTGTGTGCTTCAAACCAGGCCCTGAGGTCAAACGGAACCTGGCTCTGTGTCATTATGGGTCTTCCTTTAGGTCATGAAGCTCAGGGGAATCAAGAATCAACTGTGACGTTTATGCATAAGATAAATTGTCAATCCAGTTCTAGTCTGTATTTTACTTCCGGTTTCCTAGGACTGGTTTTCAGCCATGCTGATAAGACGCTTGGAGTGAGTTAGAATTGAACTGAATTGTCCTGTTTGCTATTGAAGATCCATATTTGGTTGTCCGGAAGCCCTGGCACCCAAATCATCATCTTTTTAACCTTGAGATGTGCAGAGTCCATCTATGAATGTCTGAATATTGTCTAGATTTTGGCACTAATTAAGATGACTAATGCACTGTAGGTTTTAAAGGTTGTGAGTCAGAAGTGCCTTTCCCTGGAGCCGTAGAAACATTTGGGCGGTGTCTGAAAATACATTTTAATAAAAAATTAAAAAACCTCTTTGGTTTTAAAATCTTTGCCACTTCAGGGATCTTAACATTTAAGATTTAACATCTTAGACTGTTTTGTAACATACATGTCACAGTTTTTGTATTATTATAAAAATATTTTCTAAAATGTATTTTGGAACATATAAGATTATAAATGTCATTTTATCAAAATTTGTGTAACATTAGAAACAACTTTTCTAACATTTTCCAACTTTTGGTTACACTTTAGAATAGCGGATGGTTATAAGTCATTTATAAGAGATTAGTTAATGATGAAATGTACATCTACAAAACATT
>JAUCNO010001325.1:288781-308395 GCA_032353835.1 Enteromius viviparus | reverse complement strand
AGTTTCCAGTGCAGTCTCCAGACCGACCCCTCCGTGCAGTGCAGTTTCCAGTGCAGTCTCCAGACCGACCCCTCCGTGCAGTGCAGTTTCCAGTGCAGTCTCCAGACCGACCCCTCCGTGCAGTGCAGTTTCCAGTGCAGTCTCCAGACCGACCCCTCCGTGCAGTGCAGTTTCCAGTGCAGTCTCCAGACCGACCCCTCCGTCCAGTGCAGTTTCCAGTGCAGTCTCCAGACCGACCCCTCCGTCCAGTGCAGTCTCCAGACCAGACTCCAGCAGTCTTATAAAGTGTTCTCTTTGCAGCAAAGACATTAATGCGGAAGGTTTCACTGAACATTTGTCTGACTACCATGTCCTAGAGTCTTGTGACCAGTGTGGTGCAAATGTGTTGGGCGCAGTTGGACTGCTTCACCACATTGATGATCATCATCGTTTTATTAGTGTTTCAGACCAAGACCTACCACCATCTGTGAATCCACCACCAGTATCTCCCACAACATCAACTGCTCAGTCACCTGCATACTCCGAAGAGCAACAAGGAGCACTACAAATTACACTAAACCCTCCACCACTGAGTTGTCCAGAAGTAAACTGGGTTAAATTCCTCCCCAAGCAGTTCTGTCGTGTGATCAAACCAGGAGACCAGAAGTGGATCGCTCAGTGTCTATATGACAGCACTGGGCGACTAAAGCAGCAATTTTCACAAAACTGGTTTCATCCACCAAGTCCTAAAAAGCCAACTACTTCACCACCTGATCCAAACAGCTTCTTCAGGCAGCGGATGTTTCTGTGGGCCCCTATGAGGATGTGGGGCATTCCTCTGAAATGCATGCAGTGCAATAGGAAAATGCATCATTCAGGTATCTATACTAAAGTGAGGGAAGTCATTGATGTTGACTCCAGATACTACTTAATTGGAGCAGACTACCCTCGCTGCAGTAAATGTATGATTCCTGTTTGCCCTTGGAGTTCAGAGATGCTTCAACAACTGGATCCCTCCCACAGAAATAAATTCCCTGCTGTTCTCACCACTCACCTTGCCCTCGACAGAAAGTGTGTGACCTTGCTGAAGCCTAGAACTGCAGGAAACAGCTCCAGCTATTTGCACCAAGCGTTGGAAGAAATCCATAGTGAGGAGTGGGCTAGACGGACTTTAGACTACCTGGCAGACTGTGAGCTTCACAAGAAGAGATGTGCTCTGACCCAACTGGAAGTTGTTTACGAGAAGCCGCCACCTTTTTGTCCCTTACCTCTAGCTCAGTGGTTTGAGACTGCCCATGCCAACGAAATTCTGAATCATCTTGATGAGTTAAAGGGTGTCGTAACATCAACATACGGTAGCATCCTGAAGCTTGATTCTACCAAAAAGGTAAGAGTGTGTATATTTATGTGTGTGTATATATGGGACAAATGCATGTAGGTTTATATTTATTTCCAGTGGTTACACCTGATGCGTTTATGTATTTGTATAGATCACTAAAAAACTCGCTGGTGGCATTGCGGACACTGCTACATGGATGACCAACGTTGGTAATGAGTTAGGCCAAGTCCTAAACTGTGTCCTAACAACTGGTGAGGGAGCTGGTCTGGATGAGCTGTGTCAGGGCATCGTGAAGCGTTACAAGGATGCTGGGGAGCCAGAGCCAGCTGTAATTTATGTTGACAGGGACTGCTGCAGCAGGACGGGTTTGTAGCTTTAACTTTTCTTGATAGGAATGCTGTTTATACTATAACGTTTATACTTAATATATGTTATATTAAAATGGTTTAGAATATTTAATGAAAATTTAAGAAAATGTGTAAGTTTTCTCCTCGTTTCTCATTGGTGTAGGTGTGACTCCAGTTCTTACCTGGTTTCGACCATGGAAGGTCACAGTACGACTTGATGTCTTCCACTTCATGCGACGATTCACTGCTGGTCTTACCACAGAACACCATCCACTGTATGGCACTTTCTGCTCCAAGTTGTCAAGTTGCATATTTGAGTGGGACAAAGATGACATCTCTTGCCTTAAAGAGGCAAAAAAGACAGTGCTTTTAAAAAAACATGGAGGGCATATTCCAACAGAGGCCCAAATTTTGTCAAGTATTACCTCCAGTGAGCTGGCCAAGCACTGCAGGAGGAGGACACGTGGGGTTGAAGAAACGCGTGCCTTGATTCAAGGACTGCTTGACTCCATGTGGGAACTGACCGATACAACTGGTTTGCGCCTCATCAATCCGGAGAGTATGACGCACGTGTGGGAGGTGCAACAGAAACATTTACCATGCATCCAAGACCCACCCACTGTTCAACTTTACACAAAACTGGGCTCCGGGTTACAGAAGGGAGACAAGGTTCTGGATGTACTGAGGTGTGGGAGAGGGTCCTCTTCTCTGGAGAGCTTTCATCGACACCAGTGCACTTTTATTCCAGGTAAATTTAAATAAGACAATATTATAAGTATATTTTAGTGTTGTCATAATATTTGAACTTCTAACTTTAAAATTATGGAAAATTTAAATTTAGTTAAGTTAATTAACTTAATTGGTAAGTGTTTACCCATCAGTTTTTTTGTTTGTTTTGTTTTTTTCTGAGGGGAGTTTACAATGGGATTTTTACCAGGCAAAACATTTTGTCTTTCAGGTTGGAGATGTAATGCTCTTCATACCCAGATGTACATGCTTGAGGGTGCATCAAGATGGAACATCAACCGGGCTCAACAGGCTGTGGACATGAGTGGTACATCACATACTAAAATGTATGATGTGCGTTTAATGTCCCACTTGAACGAACTCAGCAACAGAGTCCTCGGATGTGCTCTCCTGCCAGAGTTCATCCCTCCTGGGAAACCCACTGGTAAGTTTCAACAATTGTATATTCTCTTACAATTGTAATTCCAGGCATGCTGCCTAAACACTAGGGGTGTTGAAATTAATCAATGCATTGCGATGTGGACTGCATAAAAAAAAAAAAATGCACCCACTATCTATTTTCTAACGTTACATTTATCACAGGCACTGTGCTACTTTAGTCTGATATATTCCTCTTATTGCAAAATGTTTGTATCTTAATGGCAGATGAACGTATAGCAGTGGAGTACTTGCTGGCTCAGTCGGACAGAGGAGACCTGCTTTCACCACTGCAGCACAATGAAATCCCTCCACCAGAGACTCGGGTGGAAGTTCAGGAGGATGAGTGTCTGGATGTCACAATATGTGATGCAGCAGACATTAATTTTCAAGAACAGAGTTCGTGCAGTAATAACGATTCGTTGACCTTATCTCTGGTAATGAAAAATTTGATTATTCTTAATTTAAAATCACATAGGAACATTAGTTTACATGAGCAATTAAATTCAGTTAAGGAAAGATTTTTATTTAATGCTTTATAATAAATTTGCTACCATGAACTAATAAAGAATCTATTCTCAGTATTTTCTAATGCATGAGTAAGTTTGAAAATGCTAACTGAACTAACAAAAGCTGTTATATTTTTGCTAACTAATGTACTGTAAACTGATATGAACAAATATTGTAAATGTATTGCTCATTGTTAGGTCATATTAGTTAATGCATTGATCACCCTTAACTAAAGAAACTTTTTCTACAGTATGATAACTTTGTTAAAACTAGTAAAAAAAAATTGTTTTGTAACCCAATTTTTTTTGTTCTCTTACAAATGTTTCAAAATAATTTAGGAAACCAGTCTTTCAAGTCGAGGGTCTTGCAGTCCTGACAATGAAGACATTTCCTGTGCTGGGCCCAGTTCATCAGTTCCGGTAAAGTTTATAATACTTTGTGTTGCTGCTTGTAATTTAAAAATGGTACATCAAAGAACTGTCAATAAACTATTTTTGTAATGCAGGATTTTGTTTTTTTGTTTCCCTTTTAGAACAAAAGATGTGATTCAAGGGGTGTTCCTGGATGGGAGGCAGTGGATAACTTGGCAGAGTACCTTGTCGGCCTTAACCGCACTATCACTGCTTTGTCAACCAACGAGACAGCAGAGGTCCTGCGTTTGTATTCGTGTCTGCATGCCGGTGATCAGTCCCCCTCAAAGTACTCCCTCAAATCCAAGAAAAATGTCCTGCCAGGTCCCTGGAGAGCTTCACGGAAGCGTAGTGGCTCAGCCCCTGGTCAGCAAGCGGCTGAGAGGTGAGTTAAATTGATCTTCTTTGAGTGAAGTTTCATGCTGCTTGTGTAATAATTTAATTACTCTGTAAGGCTAAAAAAGAAAATTGTGAAGAATCATGTGATCTAGGACCTTTTTTATTATTATTATTATTTATTTTATTTTTTTGCAGTGTGTCATTATGAATTATCCCACATTACATTCATCTGCATAAAATTCAAAAACATAATTAGTCTATATTCACAAAGCTATAAAGAATCATGGAATAATAACATCATACAGAATGCAATTAATGCATCCTTTTATTCACAGACTGTTCATGACCCATGGCCAGGCTGCCCAGAGACCTGATGTCAACAGGATTTCTGAATGTGTGTCACTCAAGCTTTTGAAGGAATTCAGGGAAGCCAGAAACCGCCCTAAAGACAGCAAGGGCAAAACATTTCCTATTCCTCAGTCAATTGTGATGACATATACTCACATCAAGCAGCTGCTTGAAGACTGCAGAGAAGTGCTGGACAAGACCAACTTGGTGCTAGTTACCATTAACAACACAACAGTGTCATCTTGGTGAGTTGTTCTTGGCTTCCTGAATTCACTTTAGTAGTACATTCCTATAGACAACTGCACCTAGTTTACTACTGAATAAGCTATTCAAATTCAAAATGTATTTGTATATTACATTGTACATGTTGTTTCACAGCAGCTTCACAAAAATATTAATGGTTGGGATACTGTATTGCTATTACACTCTCAGTTCTTGATTATGATTAATCAGTTAATCAGGTCTCTCTAAACTCCTAAACCTTTTCTTGTCTCTCCAGGCTTTTAGACCGACAGAAAAGAACTGACCGGGACACGTTGTTACAAGGGGTGGAGCTCCCCCAGCAGATTAGTTTGTCAAATGAGCCACTGCCACAGCCTAAAGTGCTTCCATCAGCACCTGTTGAACACCATCATGTTCCCATCGTGTTCCAGGAGCCTGAAAATCGAGAGGGTGAGGCAGTTATTCGACGGCGTAAATATTCACGAACTGGAGCTGCAGCATCTTCAATTGCACAGACAGATACTGGGCTAGGAGGCACATCTCAATCTGGCTATTCCGCACCAAGCACACATTTTTTCTCTTCTGGGGCTCAGCACTTACCTGGGTGGCATACCTGGCCTGGGTATGCTGATTGGTCTTTTCCACTATATCCCCCACCACCTCAGGGATGGTCTTCCCTTCCTCCGGGCCAACAGCCACAAGCGCCACCACCACCGCCTCAAGGATGGTTTTCCCTTCCTCCAGGCCAACAGCCACAAGCGCCACCACCACCGCCTCAAGGATGGTCTTCCCTTCCTCCGGGCCAACAGCCACAAGCGCCACCACCACCGCCTCAAGGATGGTCTTCCCTTCCTCCGGGCCAACAGCCACAACCGCCGCCACCACCGCCTCAGGGATGGTCTTCTCTTCCTCCGGGCCAACAGCCACAAGCGCCGCCACCACCGCCTCAGGGATGGTCTTCCCTTCCTCAGCCACAAGCGCCGCCGGCACCGCCTCAGGGATGGTCTTCCCTTCCTCAGCCACAAGCGCCGCCGCCACCCCCTCAGGGATGGTCTTCCCTACCTCCGGGTCAACAGCCACAAGCGCCGCCGCCACCGCCTCAGGGATGGTCTTCCCTTGCTCCGGGCCAACAGCCACAAGCGCCACAACTCCCTCAGAACCGACAACGTGCTTGGAGACTGCACAAGGCATCTCTTGAAGATCAAGAGCGTATGGCAAGAGGAGAGCCACCAAAAAAGCGTCAAACAAAAGAACATTACCACTACCAGTGTAAAATATGTGGCCACTCAAAAAGCAAACTTACCGGCCATTCCCAGGTTAAAGGAAAGTGGTACTGTCCAGCATCTGGCCAGACCCTTACAGACTGGAAAAAGACTCTATAAAAAATAAATAACTATAATAATTATTATTATTAGTATTAGTATTAGTATTAGTATTAGTATTAGTATTATTAGTAGTATGTCTTTTAAAAATTGTATGTGTGGAAGTTTATTAGTATTCTTAAATATATACATTTATACTTGCATAATCAGCATACAAAGCATGCAAAATATTTGTGGAAATAAGTTTAAATTATCAGTATAGGTATTGCATATTTAAATTTATATTTACATACATCCTACTAAGGTCAGATTATAACGTTTATTATACAAATACTAGTATTGTTATAACTCTTTAAATTTGTATTAGTCTAAAAACTAGTGATGTCAGATTAGAGCTTTTGGAATAAGATTTTAAGAATTTGTTTATATATGCCTTTTTGTTACATAAAGGCTGTTTTTGTTTTTTAATAAAACCCATTTGGCATCAAGCACATATATGCACTTTTTATTTATTTTTGTTTGTTTATACATTTTTCAGCTTTTGGAATAAACCATATTTGTGAAAGGATGTGTTGTATGTTTTATTTTTTCAATTTTACAAAAATTAATACACATATAATTTTGTACTAAGGTGAAAACATGGGTAGAATAGTTGAATTTTCATTAGTTTTTCAAGTGAAAAGTTGCAAAAATCAATCGAAAGAGGGTTTTTTTCATGTTTTCCTCTTTTCCCTTCATTTTCCCCTTTCCTTCAATTTTTTTTCTCATTTTTCCCTTTTCCCCCCTTATTTTTTTCTCATTTTTTTTTTCCCCCACCCATAGGAGTCCCTCTCAGTGGTTAAGGCGATGGACTGCTAATCCATTGTGCTCTGCACGCGTGGGTTCGAATCCCATCCTCGTCGATCGCTTTTTGTGTTTTAATGGTTACTGTTGCTATGATTAATGTAACAATCTGCTGTGCGTTCGTGACAGATATGGTAGTAATGTGAAACTCTTCCGTATTTATGAGTCAAAAAAGCGTTTTATACATATAGACATATAAATACCTAGACGCCTCATTGGAAGCTCGACCGCACGTCAACGTCGCCGCCATGTTGGTCCGGGCAACACTCCTTACCTGTCATATCCGGCAGTTTGGCAGTTTGAGGATTCACCGTCACACAAAAATAAAACAGATCTCGGGGTATTACTTTTCACCGGTAAAACAGTTGTTTATGGTGTTTTTGGTCATTATGTTTCCAGCCTAATTAGCCTCCAGTATATACGTTTAATAACTATAGCTATATTTCTATTTAGCTGTGAAAGCTGAACTTTTAAATGGATTCTTATTACGTTTTAACTTGTCTTGTAGTTTATATCATGAAGTAAATTGTGCTTTGATCATAATATGTGACTGACTGATTAGGGAGCTAAAGCATCTCTCTTTAATTTCACTACTCATTCACCAAGATCACTAGACTACATTTTTTTTCAATGATGGAAAATTTTTAGTATACTTAAGGGTGTATATTTTAGTAGTATTTTAAAGGGAATGAGCTTTGTTCTGATCTGAGGCACAAGGCTAAAATGTTGGGGTTAAAGGCAGAGAAAGCAATGAAAACTTTAATTTAATGTACATTTAAAAAATAACATTATATGCATATATTACAGTATACAAGCCTACATTCATATTATAATTGTTAACTATCAAAATCAACAGGAGTGTGAGCTTTCATAATTTCTTTAAAAAAACATTAAAAATTTTCCAAGCCCAAGTTATTTTTAAGTCCATGCATATCACAAACCACTGGAATCAGCTGATAAATGTAAACGGTATCGTGATTTAATAATAAAAAAAACGCAACTCCTTTATTCAGAGACATTTGTTTTTAAAGCAGTCTTGCCCGGAGAAAGATGGCGGGTGCGTTGAAGTATCGCAGAAACGGTTCAAAGTGTGTCTATGTCTGTGGTTTTATATACAGGTAAGCGCAGAGTTATTAAAGTTATAACTTACAGTGGAGCTGCTGTATAACGTTACAGTATTAAATTTACAGAATACAAATAGGAGTGCAAATGTAGGGCTATGCGGTACAGCAGAAGTGGAATAATTGTAGTAATACTAGTGATACTGTACTAACTGTACAGTGTAATAGCTTAATGTACAGTCTGTGCAAAATATGACATTAGACAAGTCAAGTCACTTTTAACAATACAGATTGTAGCAAAGCACTAAACATTATCAAATAGAACAGAGTAATGGTAATGTATAATGACGAGAATTAAACTTTATCAAATGCAGAGACAGTCTCTGTAGTCAAGACGAGGATAATCACTGGAAATTACCATTACTATCGCAGTTTAAAACCATGGCATGAATTACACTACCTATATGGCGTAAATTAAACTTGTGTTAGCACTGGAGTATTTGTATTTATCGTAACTCAATGGTTGAGGCGCTTTTATTGGCTATTGCTCTTATTTAATTACACTGAGAAGTCAAATGCTATTTCATTGTACTTGTGTTTAATGACTTTGAGATTCTATAAACTTTATCTAAACCAAGAAGATAGAACTTAACAGCCCTTTACATAGTAAATGGTTTGTTTTTACTTTATTATATAGTTTTCCTCTGCATAACTTGTCAAAATCCTTTGTAGGCTTCTCTTGTTTTGCATCAATGTTTTATGAATCTCAAATTGGCTTGGAATCAATATTTTAAAGCTTATATAATTGGTTTACACACAGCATTCCAAGTTTATCGTTTCAATTTACTGCAAAAAAAACACAGCTACAGCAACCAGACGATAACTCATCTTTATTTTAACCATTAACAAGCATCATAACTCATTACCAGATCCACGCTTATGAAATTTGTGAAATCAAAGCACAAAAATCTATAAACCTTCCGTTTACTAAATTCAAATGTCTTCAACTCACAACCCTTTTCCAAACTCTGAAATGAAGAAAAACACACTGAAACTTCTGAACAGAAACAAAAGCAATGTTTATTGAATGCTTCAAAGTAACTTCATGATGTCAGGATGGTGTCAACTCCACATCACGGAGGTTCAGCCGTCACAAGTTTAGTCCAGCTGGATAGAGAGAGAGAATAGTTAGGATTTGTTCAATACATCAGCGAGTCAATCATCTAAATTACTTAAGATGTCTAATACAAACTCTACACTTAGACCATTTAACTGAGCTGCCAAAAAAGGCACGTATGATACAACTATAAGGACCTTCTGAAGAGAACTCAAAAGCATGAATACTTGCCTTGACAAAGCCGATATCTTTAGCGTACTGTCTGAAGCACTGACGGCACATGTTGAGTCCATATTTACGGATCAGACCATGTCTGTTTGAGCAAACCCGGCTGAAATAAACCAGACAACAGGTTAGAAATGCATTCAAATTCATTTTATAAATGACAGCATGTTTAATTAAAAAAAAAAAAAAAAAATTAGACAAAGAATTTGGCAGAAGTCAAAATACATATACATGATGATTTGATTAGCTATTTTCACTACTGTTTAGCACTTTTAAAAGCCCTGTGGTTAATATATGAAATGCATCAACTTTTAAGTTAGCAGTTAAGTTTACAATTATAATTTACAGTCAATTTTACATATTAAAACTTTAATATAACTGACAAAGACAATCTCGCACTTTGTCAGGGGAAAACTTTGAGACAAACCACCCAAAATAGTGTAATTTACTTTAGTTTCTGGTGCCTAGTGTCAGTCAGTTGTGTTTTATACCAAGACATTTTGGACCAGAAACTGTTCATCCATACTCAATTTCTCTTTTAGTCAAAAATAAATAAATAAATAAAAGGTTTAAATTATAAACTAGATTTTCGTGCCCAGTTGCATGTTAAAAAAAAGTTAAACGTTTCATTTAGTGGACATTTTCACTAAAGCACGATGCAAAAATACAGAAATTAGCATCATTTTTGCAGGTCTGGACCAACATGAGGCTTTATTAAATGATAGGTTTTAAAAGTAAACTTCTAAACGCTTTTGATGACACGGAAGACGGTAGCAGCTCATATTTGCAAATACTGAGGACCACACCCAAAAAAAAAGACAATTTTGTTCCTAATGTCGTTTCGAAGCCTTTTTCGCATTTCACCAAAAACATTAATTTGTGTTCCGATGAACGAAGGTCTCGCGGGTTTGAGCGACATAAAGGTGGAGTAACTTAAGTTAAATAAATAGTAAACTAACTCTTTTGGGTTAAAAACCTTCATAAACTCCGTGTTAGCAGTGTCACTACCGTGTATATATATACAGCTAGCCGGTTAAAGTCTGCTCTCTCTCTGCAGGCGGGAGCGCAGAACAACAGCCGCCATATTAGAGCATCTTCATCACCCATGTGCTTCACAATCAGACGCTTATAACAAACACACGGCGGCCTGAGCGCGCGGAACTCACGCGCAGTCACAAACCGTCGACATTAACACCACGACTGAGGCAAAACTGACCAGGATCGGGATCCCTGGCCGTATTTTCGGGGGTGACTCCAGTAGAGCTGCTGATGGCCCATGTCGTCTCTCTCGATCGGGATGTAGAAAAGGAAGTCGCGCTTGTGCGCAGGCGCAAAAAAGACCCTCTTCTTCTACGGAGCCAAATGCTTCCTGCGTCAACAGCGACGACAGCGCCGCTCTGCGGTCTAGCGGCGCATACATGAAAATAAAAGCATGATTGTTATAAATTATTTTAACGGAATAGTTTAAATAAATAACTGAAAAAATATTTTGCCATTGAGAATTGGAAATTTGGGTTAGATGAGATAGATGATAAGCTAAAACACTTTCAGTTTCATTTACAGATAAAATTGTATTTTCATTTTGTTGACGTTATTTTATGACTGTATTTGGTCATAATTAAAGGTTTCCTTATACGGCAAATTTTAGAATGTATTTTGAGGGTGACATATTTAATTTATTTTTGTTTTATTATTTATTTGTATGTTCATTTATAATTGTTATATAAGGCGTATATTTATATATTATATATTGTATTATCTTTAAAAGGGTAATGATTAACCCGAAAAGCTTTCTTTACACATATTTCAATATATAAGTATAAACCATAAATTAATAAATATATACATTCATTTTATTAAATTGTGTAATATATTGTGTAATATAATAAAATTGTGTTTATATCCAAAATAAAAATACATTCACATATGTCACGTTTAAAGATAAATATAGTTGTTGTCTTTCACACGTGTAAACATACATTTTAAAATAAATTATTTTAAAATGCTTTTATATTTCGTCTATACTTTAAAACTGCAAATGTATTTTCTTGCCCCAAAATACATTTTGACATACATTTTGGAATATGAAGGTTGAGCCATTATATATTTACAGTTTCAAAAGTATTTTTATTGAGCTTCACTGTTCATAATATTTTTACCATATATTTAAAATATATATTTGTCCTGGATAAATATATAATTTCCATTTTCGTTATAATTTCTGCTACAACATTCTATAAACGATGTTTTTACATCATAAACATAAACCAATCAAAACCAAACACGTCTCCACTTAATGACCTAGATGACAAAATACAAAAAAAAAAAACGCGTTACATTTTCTTAACACTTTAATTGACATGGGGAAAAAGCAAAAATCCATATCTTTCATATTATCTGACACAATTTTATTAAATTGTTGTAGATGCAAGAAGTAGACAAATTAATCACAAAGCAGAAGGAAGCCTAACAATCTTTATGATAGCTAAAAATATATAATATGAGCTTGGTTGTTTGCATTGCGCTAACTTTTCATTCTTTTTAAGCACACACAAGTAGTAATGATAATATATTCTGTGCAGTGTGACATCACGCGTGTCCTGACAGCTGAGCCCCCAGAGGTTTGCTCGTATTCTGTGGAGCCTTTGGTTCCGCGCGGAGCCTGAGCACTATGACACGCGTTTTCTATTAAAATGCTCTTTTATGAAGACATGACAGCCGCCATACACGCCTGCATCTGCGGTAAGACTGATTCTCTTTGCGTTTCTGTGTTTCGTATGGATCTGTATGCGGCAGCTCGTCAATATTCCGCTTTAGGAATCGGTAGCAGCAAAGCTAACGAGTGACAGTACATCACCACAACACACACATCGGTATGCGCTCGCGTGCATCGATTATCGGTCTTTTAAAAGGAGTATGATTAACAAAATACAGTTCGTGTTGAACGCAATGGCATGCTTTTGGCTTTAACGCTATTTCTGGCGCGCGCCGCTGCTCGCTTTAGCATGCAGCTGCAATAAAAAGCGCTCGCGCTGGCTTTATACTTCCTTATTTTTAAACTTTACTTGCTGCATATTTGTGCAATTAACGCTTTCACACTTTTAGGAAGCTCTAGTTTCGCATAAGTCGACAGTCATGTAAATGTGGTGTAAACATGGTCGCGTTTCCCCCATATTGTGTTTATGCGCGTGTCCGTGCATGTATTTCTCGCAGGTTTATTCATAGCATTCATGATCATAAGACACGAATGCATTAACCTGCTAAAAGCACACAGCTCACGACATCTATGTAGAAATTAAGAGGTGCTAGTCTTGGTGATTCACTGCAGATTGTGGTAAGTTAGAGAATCAAATGCAAGACTACTGTAATATTAGTATAGATGTTAAGATATGTACAGTAATGCATTTAGTTAAACAGAAGATTATGTTGGGAACAGAATTAATGATATGCATTAGTAAATCAAGGCTTCAGTAAAGTATAGGCTGGTGCAAACTAGACATATGAGTAAGGAAAATATTGTTAAGTATAGAACGAGGAGTCTAATATCTGCAAAATTCTCATTTAGGTATTTCTAAAATGTTGTGTAGTAACAGGTACGTTTAACAACTATGTTTACTTGCATACTAATAGTCTGCTAAATAATCCAGCCAACCTGATATAAGTGAAAAGGCATAATGTAAACACCCAAATCTAACAACAAATAAACCAGTTAGGCATATCTTAATTTGCAATTAATCACATCCAAAAAATAAATAGATACTAATAATATTTTTTTCATAGGCAAATTTGTTTTTGTACTGTGTACATGTATTATCAATGTATAAACGCATTCATGTTTTAGGAGCTACAGGACACAGTTTCTTTGCATTGGAACATTATATTTGTAATTTATTATTATCTGTACTATCTGTGCTGCACTGATGCTGTCCTAGTCTTCTAATTAGCAGTTCTTCAGGTTAAATCCACCGAGACTGGTAATTAGGTCTGGACCCCTGTGGGTTTAGTTGAATCCAGGGCCATGTTTCTTATATTAATACTGTTTTAATACTATTAATCTCAAGTTTCTTAGGGCACTTGGTAGAGAAAGATTCGATTTGCACGATGCAATAGATCACAGAGTGTATTGTGCATTTGAAGTACAATCAGCTTTAATACTTGAGCCATGCATTTTGCATTCCGTCAGCAATAAAAATAGCAGCGAGCTAACAATAGACTAGGGTTTGCTTTTTCAGCAAATTATCCTTTCTTGAAAGTTGTTGTTGTTATTTTTGTGTTGTTGTTTTTTTGTCATTTTATGTAAATGATATACATTTCTTTTAGATGCATTGCTTGGACTAAATATTTAGGCCTAAACCCAAAATGCATATATAATTTTTCATAAACAAACTACACTTAATTTGATGCATACTCATCAGTCATACATAAATGAAACACAGCAGAATTCTGTGTTGTAAATGCAAATGCATTTATTTGTAAATACTTTCAAATAAATGCAACAAAAATACCTTTTTAAAGATGAAATATAATCTAATATTTGACCTGTTTTATTCATGTGTGATTTACAGAAGTTAATGCAAACATGCATTACACATGCATTTCATAAGCAATTCAAATATATAAATCTTCAATCTTTTATTTATGCAGAGTCATTTGCAAACAAACCTCACACTGTGCTAATTATAACAACCTTTCTGATTCATTTCCCTCAGGTTTTAAAGAAAAATGCCTCTAAGAAAAATGCCTTATGGGAAACAACGTCATTCGATTACATTCCAGAACTAAAGGACCAAGACAAAGCTGCATTTTCTATGATAACGTTTTGTACCAAATCTGCTGTCGCAGACTTTTTTTGCATCGCAAACCTGCCGTCCTCGTCTCCCGAATCGTTTCTGCGAGCATCCCGCGAAGCGACTGCCTATCATGAGATTCCGAATTTACAAGCGAAAGGTGGTAATACTGACTCTAGTGGTGGTCATCTGCGGGTTCGCCGTATGGAATAGCGGGAAACCGAAGAAGGCAAGCACCGCTGTTTTTCCCAAAGAGACGGAAGCGGGTAAACGGAGCAGTGTTGGCAGTCAACTACAAGTACAGGTCACAATCCCAGTAACCCGTAAGCCCATCAACGAAACTCTTCCAGAAAAACAGCAAATACAAATACAGGCAGCTGCCAAATCTGAAACGGACAACGCAACTCTGGTGTACAGAGGAATCGTCTTTCAACTAAACTTCGACCAGACGCTACGAAACGAGGAGAAGTTTCGCTCCCTGCGAAAGAAGGATGACCTAGTTGTCGTCGTCCAAGTTCACAACCGTCCCGAATATCTACGCCTGCTGGTGGACAGCTTGAGGAAATCGAAAGGAATCGAGAACGTCTTGCTGATATTCAGCCACGACTTCTGGTCTCCGGAAATCAACCGGATCGTCGCGTCTGTCGACTTCTGCTTGGTTCTTCAGATATTCTTCCCCTTCAGCATCCAGCTCTACCCTCAAGAGTTCCCCGGGAACGACCCCAAGGACTGCCCTCGAGACATTCCTAAGAAAGATGCCTTAACCCTAGGCTGCTTAAACGCAGAGTACCCAGACTCCTTTGGACACTATCGAGAAGCCAAGTTCTCGCAGACCAAACATCATTGGTGGTGGAAGCTGCACTTTGTTTGGGATCGAGTCCGAGTCTTGAAGGAGCACAGAGGACTCTTATTGCTCATCGAGGAGGACCACTACCTCGCCCCCGACTTCTACCATCTCCTCAAACTCATGGCGTCCCTCAAGAAAGAGCAATGTCCCGATTGCGACAACTTATCCCTAGGAAGCTACGGACACATTGGATACTCCAGCAAAGCCAACAAGGTGGAAGTGAAGGCGTGGAAGTCCACCGAGCATAACATGGGGATGGTGCTGAACCGAGACACCTACCAAAAACTCCTCAGATGCACTGATGCCTTCTGCACCTACGACGATTATAACTGGGACTGGTCATTGCAGCACCTTACCGTGACCTGTTTGCCCACATTTCTGAAGGTCATGGTCAGCGAGGCGCCCCGTGTCTTCCACGCCGGCGACTGCGGCATGCACCACAAGAAGTCGGCTTGCATGCCATCCAGCCAGAAGACGAAGATCGAGAACATTCTCCAGAACAGCGGGAACCAGTTGTTTCCCAAGCAACTGCTTATTACAAAGAGACTCCCAGCTTCCGGAGCCAAGGGAGTGGCTCCTCACGTCAAAAACGGAGGCTGGGGAGACATCAGGGACCATGAACTCTGCAAGAGCTACCTTCGATTGCAGTGACTTTGTATCGTTTTTGTTGAGTTTTTTTGCATCCTCTAATGAAAGCCTTTAAGAGTTCTTAACAGACTATTTCTTCCTATTGCCTGTTTTATTGAGATATTCCAAATAAAAAAAGTATGTGACGTTTGGATTTGGTGGTTATGAGCATCATTGAAGTATTATCACTGTTACTGTTGTCATATTATCTATTATTAAACAGCATTTTTGTGCCATTTCGAAGACGACGTTTGTATGTATGATTTTACGATCTGCAAAAGCATGATTTTTCTTATAACTATGTATATATGTGTGTGTATATCTACAGACAGTGTGCTTTTGATCATAATTCCACCTTCTGTTTAAGGTTATGCTAAAACGACTGGGCTATTTTTGATATGCAGATGAACTATTTTCTATTTGCTTGAATGTAACTGACCGTTTTCCAGATGTAAGGTTCAGCTTCATATTGAACATATTCCAGTATTAGAATGGTTTTGAAGCTTTTGCAAGACATTAAAATTGCATTGACTATCTCGCAGTCCTCCTTACCCCCTTATAGACACTTTGTCCCATTTACACAAGCTTTCGGATCTCTGGCCTCAATCTTCACACATATGGGAAATTAAAGCCTTTGGAGCTAGTTTGTGATGTTTTAGATACTAATCAAGTTTATTAGCCTAAACTACAACCATAAACAAAACAACATGAACTGATATGTATGTATGTTTATGTACATATATATATATATTAGTGCTGTTAAACAATTAATCGCACCCAAAATATGTTTTTGTTTACATATGTGTATACTGAAAATATTTATTATGCATATATTTAAGAAAACAATGTTATATTTACATAAAATAGATATATTTATATAATATGAAATTAATATAAATATATAAAAGTACTGTACGCGTGTGTATTTATATAAACATCATAGATATTCACATTACACATACATATATTATGTAAACAAAGTGGTTAATTGTTTGACAGCACTAATATATATATATATATATATATATATAAACACGCACATACAGTTTTATATGATTTTTTGAATTTTCTTTGAAATTTACAGTTAAGCACTAAAATTAATTAAATAAGCTTGAACTAACAACTGTGGGCATATTTAAAAGAAAATGGCAAAATAATTACAAAAATATTAGCAAATATTTAAAATAAATAATTCGAAATAATTCAAAATGTTTTTTAATTTTTTAGCATAAAAGTGCCTTTTTTATTCATACAATGGGAGCTGAAAATTGTACTGACAGAAACAGGAGAAACATTTAGATACACAAGTATCTAATTTTAACATCATAATTTAATGATTTAAGCTGTAAGAGTGATGTAGCTCCATTTAACCTTTTTACCATGTTTGACTTTCAGTTCAGAAAATGATCAGTAAAAACAGCCAGTAGTGTTTCCTATCTTAATGTCCAATTCATAGTGACACTCACAGACTGGTAAAAGTTTCAAGACACATTGGTGACTGTCAAAGCGGTGACTGACAAACAGCTGGAATGCTAGAGAGGCTGATCAAGTGTTTTTAGTGCATTTTTATACAGTTGCATGGAAAAGAGTCACGCATCCTCACTCCGCTGAGATCCTCTGGTCTGTAGACTTGATTCCTTCTTTATTGTGCCTCTCAGGGATTTTTCACCTGTTTTATTGTCCCTCTGGTGAATATTTGATCTGAGCACTTTTCAAATGCATACATGGTTTCTTTTCAGCTAATAATTCTCAGAACTCCACTGAAATGCATCCTATTAATCATAAAATGCTTGTGTTAGCAATGGTGATAAAATACAGATCAATGCAGCAGAACAGTGAACTGCACTGACTTTAAATGCAGCAACAACCAGGATAAAATTTTACTGATGTTTAAAGAAATTTAAAGAAATTCACCCAAGATATTTGGTAAAGAGTTGGCTGTTTTGAGTCATCATTGACTTCCGAAGTAGGGCAAAAAAATACTATGAGAGTCAGTGGTGACCCACAACAGCCTGGTTACTCCAAAATATCATTTCATACAGAAATTCATACAGGTTTGGAACTTCTCCAGGGTGAACTATCACTATAAATAATACAAAAATGTTTATATATCCTGAAGGATTTTAGGAGAAGGATGGAGGATTTGTGCTGAAAACCCTTTACCTAACCAGTCAAAAATTTGTTCATTTTAAAAGATTGCATTTAAGTCTCTCAGCATCAGCAAATCTTATATTCGGTCTTTTGTCAACTTGCTCTCTTTCTTTTTTTTGTATTACATTTTGGAACTGGTTGATTGTAGGAATCCCTGATTTCAGATCATGCATCTCAGTTTTTGACTAAAAATTATTTGTGAAAAACAAAATCTAAAAATAAGACACTCCTACAATCAACCAGTTTAAAAAGGAAATGACAGAATACATACAAAATATGATTTCACTGAATTCAAGATTTGGTAATAAGTTAGCAATTTTAGTTTTCGACTAAAGAAAAAAATCTCACACACTTAAAATTGAATTCTTTTGGAAGTTGTTCTATGAGCAAAGTCAGTATGTTTTAGTCCAATGTCATAACATTAACAGTGCACAATTTTAGATTTTTCCAAACGTTGTGCAGATATAAAATCCTTCGGCACAGTTTGACCTTTAAGACTCATGACAAGATGAATTACTGCATAGTCCAATGCACACAGACATCCAATGCTGCCATATAATGCTATTGCATATAATAGTTCAGTGTCAATTTGTATGATGAGTAATAAGTTGGAATGCAAGTGACCAGATATAATTATGTAAATGCAAACATTAGTATTGGTATCACTCAGAGTGCATTTGTGCTACAGAAATGAATCACAATGCATTTTTACTGGAAATGAAATTTCAAAGCATAATGATGGTGTTTGTCTTTTATGCACAAAACATATTTTCAGAAGCAGATCCGAATGAAATATGTACCAAACTATGTCCATCAAAATATTCCATGTGTGTGTGCCAAGACCGAACTGTCTCTCTGTGTTAATTTCCCAATTATAAAAGCCAAAGTCCGGGCACATCACATGAAAGGCCATTTCGTTCGGAGGGATGAGCGCAAAGATTGCAAACTCAAGCAGAGAATAAAACTGTGCGGTGTAGTGGTTAAAGGTTTGGCCCAGAATTTCACTAAACTATACTACAAGAGTCGATTTATTATCAAAGCTTGTCGTGTAACGATGCAAATCCACATGCGCCACCTACTGTCTGAACGTACATTTTCGTCCATTCAGTTTAATTTGATGTTTCTATTTTATGTAGATGTATTTGTCATATCTCAACGCCACAAAGAATTGTGCAGCATTTTTTCAGCATTTATTATTGATCTTAAATCTCATTAATACGTAATCAGGAGAACATTGCATCGGTGGCTGAGAGAATCGTTGCATCAATCATCAAAACACACTTCACCTCAGGATATAACAGTGGAAACATTGGTAAAACAGTCCAGGTGACATCAATAGATCAACTTCAGTTTTGCAACGCTAGGAAGAAAACAAAAATAACTATTTATTTTACCTTTCTTTTCCTGTGACTTACATCTTCCGCCATTTTCGGAAGCACACAACCACATGTGCATGTAAACAAGGCTGATACATTAAAGCTGGCGGAGGAACAGCTCGGTGGAAAAGACTGGTTGAGCTAATGGTGTTATTTTTGTTTCCGTTATCTTAAAAAATAAGTATTCTCCTAGCGTCGTAAAACTGAAGTTGAGCTACTGATGTCACATGGACTGTTGAGATGTTGTTAATGTGTTTCTGGATCTGGGATCATTTCAGTTGTGTTGCTGTCTACGGAGGGACAGATGGCTCGCTGATATCATCAAAAATATTATAATATGCGCTCTGAAGATGAACAAAGGTCTTATAGGTTTGAAATGCACGAGGGTGAGTAATTAATGACAGAATTTTCCTTTTGAACAAACCCTTTAAGTAACGTTTTATTTAGTTAACACAGGTTGGGTTTGGTTTTGGAACTGATTAATCATAGCAGTCATTGATTTGAGCTCACCCATTTCAGTGGTTTCAAGAGTTCTCGTTTCCTGGTAATATAACAGAGTATAAGTATAGCGCAAATTTGGCGAGCTGTCTGGGGAGCGAG
>JAUCNO010001325.1:253569-285983 GCA_032353835.1 Enteromius viviparus | reverse complement strand
TTTTTTAGATTTTTTTTTTATATATATATATATATATATATATATATATATATATATATATGTTATATTTTAAAAAAAAAATTAAAACATGCAAATTAATGGAAAGAATAGGCTACAGAAGAAAGACGTTCTATCCTTGCATTATGCTATGCCAAAAATCAATTAAAACTTAAAAATTAAACTTGATGAATTTACGTCAAAATATTTTCTACAAATAAATATGCTTTTTGCTATTTCAATATATTTTGTGAATTTTTTATGTTCATTAATATTCTTAAGATATAAAACCAGAAATACTCCGATTATAATGCCATTATCCTATATGTACAAATATTTATAAAATATTTCGTGCGTATGTGTGTGTGTGTGTCTCATAACTTCTGGTCAAAATAAATCGATTAAAAAAAAGAAATAAAGATTTATGCTGTTTTTCCACTTCTGAGTGAAAGTGACATTTTCACCTAACGTCTGATATAATTTCAGTCACATACTTCGCCCTTGTTTTCAAATTTATTTCATGAATGCGATTTTGTAAAAGTAAAAGTAAAGCAGCTTCTAACTAAGATGAACGTCACGTAACGTAATTAATATTCATGACGCACGACGTGCCATGCGCGTCGAGGAAAAGTTAAGAGAGAAAATCGCATTTGACAAAAAGAGCTTTTGAGCCTTCTAAACTTTCAACGGTTCAAAGTATCTACATTCAAACTCGTTTTATTACAATCTTGATTTAAATGAGAGTATATAAGTACACCTAACATATAATGTGACCGCATCCGTCACTTCTAAACAGATTAAATGCTAACTAGCTGCTGCAAGAAGTAGCTAACACCTCATTATAAGAGTGAATTATCTGCGAATATTATCCAGGATGGACCTCTGGTGAGTTTATCGTAGTGTGAGCTTCTGGAAAGACCTGTGGAAAAACACTGTTCTTTATGTAAAGGAAAGTGCTGGAAACAGCGCAGTGCCTCCTCTGGTCAGAAAACAACTACATCTTCAAAACACTGGAGACGATTCAAATCAGCACATCCATACACGGCTGAGCCCAAAACAAGTCACTCGACTCTGTTTGAGAGTCATGCATTAGATTTATGTGTGTATTTTTCTTAAGACCATCTTAAGTTTCTTTATTTTTAACTTAAAGGGGCAGTTCACCAAAAAATGTAAATCTGTCATGGTTTACTCACCCTTAAGATCTTCCAAACTGGTGTTTGCCAAATGTTTTGCTTGAAAGTTGTGTTAAATATAATTTGTGCTTGCCTTTTGCTAATTTTCTTTAAGACAGTTCTGCTAGTAGTTTACAGACACTTAACCATGGACACAAAATACAGGTATAAAATTCAAAACACAGGTAAAAGAAGTTAAAATAAATAAATAAATAAACAGTATTTACATTAATACTATTAATATATTAATATTCACAATTTTAAAAGTACCAAACGGTTTTGTCACATTTAATAGAGCTAAGCAGTAGTCACTTTTGTTACTGTGGTCAGCTGCTGACATTATTGTATGGGAGAAACAATATAACAGAGACATTATTTTCTTTAGTTAAACTTTTTAACCCGGTTTAATATGCTGATGAATTAATACATGCATGAACATGCGTTTTTATATTAATGCATTGATTTGTAAACACCTTCAGTTACAGTTATCACATGATCACAACTGTTTTTCTTGGTGAAATAGTTGTTTTCCTCCTATTGTGTTCAAACGGCTTTGATATGCTTATTTCTGGTTGTTGAAATTGTGTGTTTTTTTAATTAGGGTGATGAATTCAACATTTCGACAAAGATCTGTTTTGGAAAGGCTTTATATTAAACTCCATTGGCATCAATGCAATCTTTAAAAAAAACTTTAAAAAAAACAACAACAACACACAACAACATTAAAAAACAAAAAAAAGTATATAATACTTAATAATAAAAACTGAACAGTTGGATAATTCAATGCATCCAATTAGATCAAAATCTAAAAATGACTGCAAAAATGCACTGAAAATATTATATAATAATTATTTTCTGAGCTTAAATCTTTCCATCGCTGACAATAAGGTTGAGAAACCCATTTTAGCCTCAAAAGGGGGTTAGAACTATTTACATCTATTTGACTACTGCTGTAGTCATTTGCAAATCAAGTCATTTGTAAATAATCAATACAAAAGTGTCATTACCCAATGAGTAAATAAAAATATCCCAAAAACCTTTTTAATTTTTTGTTTCTGCAGCTACTTTTGAACATAACATGTCAAACTCCTTAATAATGAGTATTTCAAAAACAGCTGCTGGTACCCATTGAATTCCATTTTAATATTCTTCTATACTATGGAAGTCAATCGCTACTGTCAATTGTTTATTTATTTATTTAACCATTATAAAGGTAATTAAAAAGAAGTTCTTATTTTCAATAACAGACAGCTAGGAAATTAATATCTCTTGAGAAACATACAAACATTACATAAAACAAATAAAAGAAAAATAATAGAATCTCAGTTAAGTTTTTTTTTCAAATGCTAATATACTGGAATATTTGTCTCTAGTTTTAATAACTTTTGTAGCATGTTCCAGCAAATGACCATAAGCAGTACTACTTTAGGGATGGTCAAGGAAATATATTTTGTGCTCAACAGAAAAAACAAACTCACTGAGCAAATAAATAATCAGAGAATTGTTGTTGTAAGGTCAGGGCTGTTTTTTTGGCAAGTTGTATGAGAACCAATGGGTGTCACGGAGTCACAACTGGGCCATCATTTCAACTCAAGGAAGGCCTGCGAGAATGCATCAGAATGCATGGCGATCTCACAGGTGTCTCGTGTGAATCCTGGCACCTCAATTCAAAGCCTGGGAGCCATGCAATCTTTCACCAACACAGCCAATGAACATTCGAGATTGAAACATGTGACACCCAGAACGTTCTGGCCTTGATTGACAGACACCTCTTGTGCCTCCCTGCCCCAAAAAGGACAAAAGGGGTATATGGCAGTGGACTGGCCTCGTCTCGTCTTGAACACACTTACTTTAGCTCTCTATCACCCCTCCTTACTCTATAGTGGGCATTCCTTCTGGAACTTTCTCAATGGGAGTTTCGAGAAACTGCTCACGAGTATATAAAGACTGAAGAAGGCCCACTGCTCGGCAGATAAAGCCAAAGCAGCGACGAGAAGAAGCTCAACAAATTCAAAGCAAAGTCCAGTGGAGTAGATCTCCATACGCCAGAAGACTTTTTACACAGACTTTTCTTACAGAAGACAATCTTCAAGGTAAGGAGAATGCAATTCCATTTATTTAATATTATTGATTCCATATATTAAATTGTTTTTGACATTTTTAGAATTTATTGTTTCATTTAATTCAATTTAAAAATGTGTTTAAATCGCATCAGAATATGCAATCAACTGTATGGCATTAGTGGTGTTTATTTATTTTTTATTTCTTTATTTATAATTGATGTTTTCTCAATTCTCAACATCTGATTATTTCAAACAACATTACAATTAGTTATTTCAATCAACAACTCATTCATTCAAACGTTTTCTTCACATTTAAAATTAAAGCCAAAAAAAAACAAGAAGTAAGCATAAGTTTCATGAAAGGTAAGAGCACATGTCTGCGAGCATGCAGCTCTGGGAGAAGCTTAAAGACAGCTGTGGCTTTTCAGACAATTTCTTAAACCAGAGTAACTCCAAATATGATCCTAAAAATGAGAATAGGTCATATTACATTTGTAACCCCCTGTAGTACTTTAGGTGGCTTTATTGCACCATTTGCCCTCTGTTTCTGTGAGATGTGACACTCCTCCCCCTTTACATTAGTGACAGGTGCTGGACATGTGCTGCTGATTCAATGGGATCAGCTGTTGCTTTACTATCGTTCATTTAAAGGGTTCTGGCCAGAGATAAAAGCAATTAACTTATATATAACAATATATATAACAATTATTTTCTTTTTTTCACCTTTTGGTTTCAAATAATTGACAGTTTTAGGATGTAGTGATTACATTAAATATTTGTGAGCAGATTATATATAAATTAGCATTTATAATTATTTAAATATCATCAAAGTTGTCATCTGTATTTTGAACAGGATTATTATAGTTAACTGAAATGTAATCTTTTTAAATTATTTATTTTTTATAAGTAAAAAAAGAAAACACTTATTTCAGCATTTTCCAAAGGAACATATATTTCTTTTTATGTATTAACTTGAGGTAGGCTACTAAATAAAGCTGAAATAAAAATTAATGAATAAATGCTATATTGGCATATTTTAAAACAACAAAATAAAAACACAAATGTAAAAGTATTAAAAATCTATAAAAGGTTAAACAAATCTATAAAAATAAAATCTAATTCAAAATATAAAAAACTAAAATACTCGACACTAAAATAACATTGATTTGATATTTTGATAAAGTACTAGAGTTAAGAGTTTTTCATCAACTTTTTAGTTGAAACTTTTCATTAGTAAAAAAAAATGTTTTAAAGCAGTGATGAAAGTAATGAGAGCATAAGTAGAATATTGTACCACATAACTGTTTATATACAAATATTTTGTAAAGGACAGTAAGTACAGACACTGCTCATCTATTTAAATGAAATAAATCAAGTGGAATGTATTAATGCTTTATATTTCGGATTCATTATTTACTTATTTTGTGTCTTTTCTGCAGATGCCTGAGAACGCCACACAGCCCATGATGGAGGAAGACACCGAGACCTTTGCCTTCCAGGCTGAGATCGCTCAGCTGATGTCTCTGATCATCAACACCTTCTATTCCAACAAAGAGATCTTCCTTAGAGAGCTCATCTCCAACTCTTCAGATGTAAGTAAACCAATACATTCTCAGTTTATGCACTAGCCTTTGTTCCAAAATTCACAATAACTCAATGCATATCTTCCGAACAGGCATTGGACAAGATCAGATATGAGAGCTTGACAGACCCTAGCAAACTCGACTCATGCAAGGACCTTAAGATTGAACTCACCCCTGATCTGAAAGAGCGCACACTGACCATCGTGGACACTGGCATCGGCATGACCAAAGCCGACCTCATCAACAACCTGGGCACCATTGCTAAATCCGGCACCAAGGCCTTCATGGAGGCTCTGCAGGCGGGAGCAGACATTTCCATGATCGGTCAGTTCGGAGTGGGTTTCTATTCTGCCTACCTGGTGGCTGAGAAAGTCACGGTCATCACCAAACACAACGATGACGAGCAGTACATCTGGGAATCTGCCGCTGGTGGTTCCTTCACAGTGAGGCCAGACTATGGTATGACCCCTTATCAGTGTTTTATTAGGATTTTAAAGACTAAAAGTACTGGAACTTGACATGTGCATTTGCTTTGGACTTGCAGGCCCATCCATTGGACGTGGCACCAAAGTCATTCTCCACCTTAAAGAAGATCAATCTGAATATGTTGAGGAGAAGCGCATCAAGGAAGTTGTGAAGAAGCACTCTCAGTTCATCGGCTACCCCATTACGCTTTTCGTAAGTGCTTGTACTTTGGTGCCAGAACTGCAAACATTGGTTGCTCTCAATTCGAACAAATAAAGCATCCATTATTGTCTTCCAGGTTGAGAAACAGAGAGAGAAAGAGGTTGACCTTGAAGAAGGAGAAAAGGAGGAGGAGGTGGCGGCCGGCGAAGAGAAAGACAAACCCAAGATTGAGGACTTGGGCGCCGATGAAGATGAAGATACCAAAGATGGCCAGAACAAGAGGAAGAAGAAGGTGAAGGAAAAGTACATTGATGCTCAGGAGCTCAACAAGACCAAGCCCATCTGGACCCGTAACCCTGATGACATCACTAATGAGGAGTACGGCGAGTTCTACAAGAGCCTGAGCAATGACTGGGAGGATCACCTGGCTGTTAAGGTTGGTAGGATTATTGAGTCAAAAATGGATGAAGTTCTTATTAAGTAGACTAGAGGATTAAAGCACCAATAATCCTGGTTTTAAACAATCAATCATTTTGTATTCAAAACACCAATGGTCTTTCTTTTAAACCACCAATCATCTTGTTTTTTAACCACCAATATTCTTATTTTTAAACCACCAATCACCTTCTTGTTGCAGCACTTCTCAGTTGAGGGCCAATTGGAGTTCCGTGCTCTCTTGTTTGTACCCAGAAGAGCCTCTTTTGACCTTTTTGAGAACAAGAAGAAGAGAAACAACATTAAGTTGTACGTGCGCAGGGTCTTTATCATGGACAACTGTGAGGAGCTCATTCCAGAATATCTCAGTAAGTGTCTCAGGAATTCATTTGCTAACAATTCCTAGAAAATACAATAAAATCTGATATCAGTTTGATGTTAGTTCAGATGTTAACGAGTTAAACTTTCCTCCCAGACTTCATCAAGGGTGTGGTAGACTCTGAGGATCTGCCGCTCAACATCTCCAGAGAGATGCTTCAGCAGAGCAAGATCCTGAAAGTCATCCGCAAGAACCTGGTCAAGAAGTGTCTGGAGCTCTTCACCGAACTCTCAGAGGACAAAGACAACTACAAGAAGTTCTACGAACAGTTCTCCAAGAACATGAAGGTGTGTGTGCCTTTTGGATAGTTATTGAAATCATAGATGAGATACTTTTGAAATATTTCCAAGCTAAAATGGCTTTTCCCAATTGTAGCTGGGCATCCATGAAGACTCTCAGAACAGGAAGAAACTCTCAGATCTGCTTCGCTATTACACATCGGCTTCTGGAGACGAGATGGTGTCCCTCAAGGATTACGTGTCTCGCATGAAGGACAGTCAGAAGCACATCTACTACATTACTGGTTAGTAGTTGGTTAATTCGTTTTTAAATGTTATTTAACACACAATTACATACAAACCTTTCTCTTCTTCTCCAAAGGTGAGACCAAAGATCAGGTGGCCAACTCTGCTTTCGTAGAGCGTCTGCGCAAAGCTGGTCTGGAGGTGATCTACATGATCGAGCCCATCGATGAATACTGCGTCCAACAGCTGAAGGAATACGATGGCAAAAACCTGGTATCAGTGACAAAAGAGGGTCTGGAGCTGCCTGAGGATGAGGAGGAGAAGAAGCAGCAGGAAGAGCTGAAGACCAAATATGAGAACCTATGCAAAATCATGAAAGACATCCTGGACAAAAAGATTGAGAAGGTACGTTAGCATACTAAACTATGATTTGGAAGTGAATAATCAAGTAAATTCAGAGTCATTAAGTGAGAGTGTATCCAAACAGGTCACAGTCTCAAACCGCCTGGTTTCTTCTCCCTGCTGCATCGTCACAAGCACATATGGATGGACGGCTAACATGGAGAGAATAATGAAGTCTCAGGCCTTGAGGGACAACTCCACCATGGGCTACATGACTGCTAAAAAGCATCTAGAAATCAACCCCGCCCATCCCATTGTTGAGACCCTCAGAGAGAAAGCAGAAGTTGACAAGAATGACAAGGCAGTGAAAGACTTAGTGATCCTGCTGTTTGAAACTGCCCTGCTCTCCTCTGGATTCACCCTAGAAGACCCACAAACACACGCGAACCGCATCTACAGGATGATCAAACTCGGTCTTGGTAAGTCGGATAACAGTAAAATCTTACATTTAAACACAAGGGCCTAGTAAATCACCCTTATTAATGCCCATCAAAAAAATCAGTCAACCACTAAACTCTTAATAATTAAAGCTCATTATTGGCATCTAGAACCTTTTAAATCATTGTAAATTTTTCAATGCATAGTGGGGTTAAAAGTTTATTTGCATATTTAAAATGTTCTTTTACGAATTATCCACTAAAACATATTAGTCCACCAAATAACCAAATAAAGATTCATTATTATCCAATATTATCAATGGAATATTAATGGCTTTTAAATGGAAAAAAAAACCTTTCTTAAGGTCATTACATTTTTCTTTTCAAACCATTTTATATGGTTATTAAAAATTATCCACTTAAATATGTAGAACCACCACTATACTCTTAAAAAATAAAGGATCATTATTGGCTTTGAGGTTTCATGAAGATCCTCTATTCCATCGCATTAAAGGGTTTTATTAAAAGAAAAAGTTATTTAGATAATTAAAATGTTTTTGACATCAAAAAATGTTCTTTTAAGAATCATCTAACATACTGGTTGGTCCACATTTATTTATATATAAATACTTATTTATGCATAATATTTATATATTTAAATAAAGGATCATTATTGGCTTTGATTTCTCCACAAAGGAATATTATAATTCTTAACGACTTTCAATCGCACTAAAAGTTATTTTAATGGGGAAAAAAGGTTTCTTTAGATCATTAATAAAACTAATGAAAACACTTATAATAAAGGTTCTTTTAAGAATTGTCCAATTAAAAGTTTTATGGGGGACCCAAAAATGGTTCTTCTATGGCCTTTATTGCTAAGGGTGTAGTCACAAATAAAATATCTTTGGAGAAATTACTTAATTATATTTAATATCTTCTCTTACAGGTATTGATGACGATGACTCTGCTGTAGAAGACATTACTCAACCCGCTGAAGAAGATATGCCAGTTCTGGAGGGTGACGATGACAGTTCTAGAATGGAGGAAGTTGACTAAAGAGTTTTAGTGTAAATAACACTAAACTGTTAATGTATTTAATTTATTGTTTTTGTAAACAACAAATTCCTCATCCCAAAGTTATCATTAACAAGCCAATAAATTTTTTTTTAGCAATGTTTTATTTTTGTGTAGTTGCTGTACCAGAAAATTTTATTTTCTGAGCTTTTCTTATATAAGCTGTTTGTTGTTGTTTTTTAAACCTGACCTGAATGTTTTTAATAAATGACTAATGATAAATATGGTCTGGAGTCAGTCTTGATTTCCCAAGTAACGTTAATCTAGAAATTTCATCTCCCTCGGTCTTGGTCCCGCCCCCTTTAACGGTTGAAATTGAGGCAGCGGATGATTGGCAACCAGGCCCCTCCCCCTGCGCCCATAGGAAAGCGCTGAGAAGATTCGAGAGATTTCTGGAGCGTCCGCGTTCTCGAACTCTCCCGTCAGGATGTATAAAAGGCAAGCGCGCCGCTGGCGTAACGCACGCGATAGGATCTCCCAAAGCTCAGTGACAGCTAAGGAGAAAACTCCCACAGGCTTAACGGAGAATCGCTTCGTTTAATTTACTCTAATAAACCATTCAAGGTAAGAATATAGAATCAGAATAACATCCCATTATATTGTAATTCAACGTATTTGCCTTTTCACGCGAATGCTGTGAGGATATTCGACGTTTTTCGTTCTTCATTCATTCGTCAACGTTATTTTAACAATTGTGATGCTAATACACATTTACATGGCATTTGTTTTACTTTTATCTTAACAAATATGAAGTGTTTTAAATAATTAAGTTGCCGTTAGTTTATTTAAATCGGCTTATTTCCTAAATGAATGCGTTAAGTGCTAACGTTAAGGATATCGTACCAAGAATAAGTCCTCAGACTATCTGGAGTTCAGCAGTTTTACCTCAGGAAGATTCGCGATCAATAAAGGTGCTTATGAATGCATTCGAGGAAAGTAGACATCATTTTTACACATGCATGCTTATGTTAAAGAGTGTGCGATTTACATTTTTGTGATTTTTATACATGCATATTGACTTATGCATAAAGTTTAACAGAGTGCATTGACGTTTTTAATGACTGAGCTAGTTGCATTGTAGTCCACATAGAGTGAGATTTGAAGTGATGCGCTCCATGTTAATGCACGTCAAGAGTTTAGTAGGTTCCAGAAGCTTGCAATAGCACGTTTGGCCGACAGGGAGCGCTAGAGTTCGTACAAGCTGTTCCCGGACCACGAGCAATCCCTTCAGCTTTGTATATATTAATAGCATTAATGCAGAACCCTTTTGCAATTGAATTAAACCATGCTTTGAGTCTTTAATTGGTTTAGGAAGGTTATACAGTAATGCATGCTACATTAATCAGTCAAAAGCATGCTAAAAATGAATGCTGGTCATGCATAATAACTCAAATATGTGCTTTGGAGTAGCAGCCTAATTGTCAAAGTTTGTGTATATGCTATATATATATATATATTGTTTGTCATGCACAGATGCCGGAAGCGCATGACCAGCCAATGGAGGAGGAAGCAGAGACCTTCGCCTTCCAGGCTGAGATCGCTCAGCTGATGTCTCTAATCATCAACACCTTCTATTCCAACAAAGAAATCTTTCTCAGGGAGCTCATTTCCAACTCTTCAGATGTGCGTAACTGTGTAACACATGATTGAGTAATAGTATAGTAAGCATTAGTAGCACAGTAATAACAATATCAACATTTCAGTCTGCATACTATTATTGACAACACCATGGAAAATCTATTTGGCTGCATTGCTGCACTACAGTTCCTAATTTTTAAATAACATACGAAAACATAAAGCCGTCATTACGTAAACACTGCTTCAAAGAAGTGTTTGCATATTCTTTTCTGAGACTATTTTTGCTTCAAAGCTACATTATGATTATTACTGTTACTGGCTGTGTAGTCAGTAATAAATGAACAAAAAATAAGCACGTTACAAGCAATACAACAAATTACTTTATATAAAAAACAATTCTTCAGGTATAAACATTGCTTGAGTAAACGTGTTTACGATTTTACGTTTAATTTTTATTAGTACACTACATTATTTCATTACACTACAAGCAATTTCAAAATAATAATATTCATATTTAAAAATCTTATAAAAAATAGAATGTAGGTTTCAAATATTTTTTATTCAATATTACTTCATGAAAAATGAGTTCATATGAATAATTCAAGGCTATGTGTCATTTTGTAAAGTATTTAAAATAACTGTTTGCTTAAACAATAATAAAGTGAAGAGAAAAATCAAAGAAGCAATACAACAGCTTTGTTATATTGAAACAATAGCCTTTTTTCATTAATGACATTCAAACAGAAAAAAGAAAGAAATGCGCAATAGAAAATTTACTACAACTCTATTAAAAATATTAATGCAATATAATCAAAATAGCATGTAGCCTTCATGTAGCTTTTCTTTGAGTAAATCATGTAAACAGTTAGTAATACAATAAAAAAAGATTATTACAGGTTCTTAAATGTGACCCTAGACCATATAAGAGTCAATTTTCTTAAATTGACAGAATAATTAATCTTTCTATTAATGTATGGTTTGTTACGATTTGAAAATCTGTTTCTCAGCAATATTAATAATCAAAAATGACTATTTACTGTAGGAAATTTACTAAATATCTTCATGTATCCTCCAGGATTTACTTAATACCCTATTGATTTTTGGCATAAAAGAAAAATGAATAATTTTGACTTATACCATGTATTGTTGGCTTTTGCTACAAATATATCTGTTTGGTCCTCCAGGCTCTCATGGGGTCTAATAAACACATTAAACTGAATTAAATATTTTTTACTTTTCATCAGGCTTTGGATAAAATCCGCTATGAAAGTCTCACAGACCCGAGCAAGCTGGACTCAGGAAAAGACCTCAAAATCGAAATCATTCCCAATAAGCAGGATCGCACACTGACCATCGTGGACACTGGCATCGGCATGACCAAAGCCGACCTCATCAACAACCTGGGCACCATTGCTAAATCCGGCACCAAGGCCTTCATGGAGGCTCTGCAGGCGGGAGCAGACATTTCCATGATCGGTCAGTTCGGAGTGGGTTTCTATTCTGCCTACCTGGTGGCTGAGAAAGTCACGGTCATCACCAAACACAACGATGACGAGCAGTACGCCTGGGAGTCGTCAGCAGGAGGATCGTTCACTGTTAAAGTGGACAGCTGTGAGTGTCAGTTGATTTAGTGCTGTAAAAAACTGCAATCGAATTTCGTGTTTATATTCGGCTGAGGTTTAACGGAGATCTTGCTCTCTGTCCAGCCGAGCTGATCGGTCGTGGCACAAAAGTGATTCTACATTTGAAGGAGGATCAGACGGAGTACATTGAAGAGCGACGAATCAAAGAGATCGTCAAGAAGCACTCTCAGTTCATCGGCTACCCCATCACACTCTTCGTAAGTCGCTTAATTAAGGCATTCCCAGCAGCAGCTGTCAGCCAAACCACATTTGACTTAAAATAATCACTTAAAAAGTCCCCCGTGATCAAATTCACAAGTTTACGCTTCTCTGATGTTGAGTAGTGATATGCAGATAAACAAATTAAATGTATATTTTATTTAAACATACAAATATTTTTTATAAAATGTAAAAAAATATATATATTTGATTAATGATAATTTAACTTGAGGTAATATTTCAGTAATTTTATTTAATAATATACCACACTCTGTTGTTAATATATGACAGATACATTTCTAATATCTCATTTAATTTATTTTTTATTTAATATAAAAAAAGACTTAAAAAAATACTTTTAATAGATTAAAGATATGTTAACTTGAGATAATGTCTCATTAATTTAATAATATATTTACACTTCTCTGATTAATGTTATATATATATACATTTCTTAGTTATTAACTTATTAAATGTTGGTAACATTGGTGAAATCATGGTGTTGATTGCAGGTGGAGAAGGAGCGTGACAAGGAGGTGAGTGACGACGAGGCGGAGGAGGAGAAGGAGAAGGAGAAAGAGGAGGAGAAGGGAGAGAAGGACGAAGACAAGCCCGAGATCGAAGACGTGGGCTCAGACGATGAGGAGCATGATGACAAGAGCTCTGAACATAAGAAGAAGAAGAAGAAGATCAAGGAGAAGTACATCGACCAGGAGGAGCTCAACAAGACCAAACCCCTCTGGACCCGTAACCCTGATGACATCACTAACGAGGAGTACGGCGAGTTCTACAAGAGCCTGACTAACGACTGGGAGGATCACCTGGCTGTCAAGGTGCAGAAACCAATCTTAACTAAAACTATAGTGTAGTAAAGAGAAGAAAATATCACTTGTGTCTTTTTAATACAAATATTTTGCACAAAAGTGCTATAAAATGATTAATTGCAATTTTTGTTTAGATTAACTTTAAGTACTAAAATGGCTACAAATAAACCAAAACGAATGAATAAAACATTGATAAACAACGTAGACACAGACAAAAAACAACAACATGACAATGCAACATGCTGATAATCAAAATGTTAATCGTTGCATTACTTGTCATATTTGAAGAAATACTAAGCATCGCTCTGTCTGTTTATTTCCTCGCAGCACTTCTCGGTGGAGGGTCAGCTGGAGTTCCGCGCCCTGCTCTTTGTGCCTCGCAGAGCTCCGTTTGATCTCTTCGAGAACAAGAAGAAGAAGAATAACATCAAGCTGTACGTGCGCAGGGTCTTTATCATGGACAACTGCGACGAGCTCATCCCAGAGTATCTTAGTAAGTCTCTGAATCCAACACAGAATATTGCAGACACCAAGCCAGATTTCCCACAAACCTAAAGCTTTACAGCTGTTTGTTGTGCTCGGTCTTTAATATGGTCCGTCTTTTCTTCTCAAGACTTCATCAAGGGTGTGGTAGACTCTGAGGATCTGCCGCTCAACATCTCCAGAGAGATGCTTCAGCAGAGCAAGATCCTGAAAGTCATCCGCAAGAACCTGGTCAAGAAGTGTCTGGAGCTCTTCACCGAACTCTCAGAGGACAAAGACAACTACAAGAAGTTCTACGAGCAGTTCTCCAAGAACATGAAGGTGAGTTTCCAGATCACATATCCTATGAACAGACACAGAAGCTTTGTTGTAAAAGTGCTTCAACTCAAGTAGGCATTATTTTTATAGCACTTTATACAAAACAGATGGATTTGAGGCAGCTTTACCTTTTGTTTTTTAAAGCATTAATTGAATCAGCACTTGCGTATCATTGCTGTTGTTGATTTTGATTGCTTGCATTGTTGTTTTCAAGTTCCTTGTTGAAAGAAATTGTCTACTAAATAACATCATTTAAATAAATTGTCAGTGAACATGGCAATTAATATTAAATATTTATATTTTGTTGTCAGCTGGGCATCCACGAAGACTCTCAGAACAGGAAGAAACTCTCAGAGCTGCTTCGCTATTACACATCGGCTTCTGGAGACGAGATGGTGTCCCTCAAAGACTATGTGACTCGAATGAAGGACAGTCAGAAACACATCTACTACATCACTGGTGTGCAAGCCTTGACCTCACTATGCTCTGGAGATCACCGTATTAATGACTTCAACTAACGTCTGCCTGCTTCTTCTGTAGGTGAGACCAAAGATCAGGTGGCCAACTCTGCTTTTGTGGAGCGCCTGCGCAAAGCTGGTCTGGAGGTGATCTACATGATCGAGCCCATCGATGAATACTGCGTCCAACAGCTGAAAGAGTTTGAGGGCAAAAACCTGGTATCAGTGACCAAAGAGGGTCTGGAGCTGCCTGAGGATGAGGAGGAGAAGAAGAAGCAGGAGGAGAAGAAGGCTAAGTTTGAGAACCTGTGCAAGATCATGAAAGACATCCTGGAGAAGAAAGTCGAGAAGGTAAAGATCAAATTAACCAGGGCTTTTCAGTTTTTATTCCCGAATATGAACCATCATCCTAAATTGCATTGTTTAATGTATAAAAATTCTGCGTATATATCTAAATTATTTCAGTGAAATTTTTTTATTATTTATTTTCTTTTTATGTATTTATTTTTAAATTATTTATAAAATAATATTTAAAATATTAACATGGGAAAATGTTTTGTTCTATTTTATTTAAATTCACATTGAATGTATATATTGAACTTAAATTTCACTCACGGTAAAACTGTACTGTTAGCTGTATTATTGACGTATTTTATTTATTTAGCTGATTTATTTTTATAAAAAAAAGTTTTAATCGAATTAATATATCATTATTAAATCACATATTTTGCTAAGAATTTTTTTTTTTTTAAATTCACTAAATTCCTAAAAAGTTGCTATGTATCTATGCTATTTTAATGTATAAAGACTTAATATATAAAGTAAAATATAAAAAACATAAATCCACATAATATATTTTGGAATATATATTTATATAGTTTCAATTACATTTACATTTTCCCTCACACTATGGTACTATACTGTTATCTGTACACTACTTTCTTTTCTATTTATTGTGATCTCATTTATATTTATTCAGTCTGATATGAATTTTAATATTTGTAGTCTTTTTTCATATTTAAATTATTTGCAATGAATTTAAGTGATTTAAATGGCAGCTATATATTTTCATGTATAAAAAAAGTGTGAGAAATAAATATTGTAAAATATTGTACAAATTGTAAAATGTTCTTTTAATCGTATGTTTACCTAGTTTAATCTTTAATACTGATTTCGAGTTTGAAAACCCCTAAATGCATTGCATCTGTGCACATCTACACATTTCATGTGATTGCTAACTGCTCTGTTGATTCGTGCGTCAGGTCACCGTCTCAAACCGCCTGGTTTCTTCTCCCTGCTGCATCGTCACAAGCACATACGGCTGGACGGCTAACATGGAGAGGATCATGAAGGCCCAGGCCTTGAGGGACAACTCCACCATGGGCTACATGGCGGCCAAGAAGCACCTGGAGATAAACCCGGACCATCCCATCGTCGAGACGCTCCGCCAGAAAGCAGAAGCTGACAAAAACGACAAATCTGTGAAGGATCTGGTGATCCTGCTGTTCGAGACGGCGCTGCTCTCCTCGGGCTTCACGCTGGACGACCCACAAACACACTCCAACCGCATCTACAGGATGATCAAACTTGGACTAGGTGGGTCAGAGACTCGTTACGGTATTAGCAGTATCGGAGTATCGTGTCATCATGGGCACATGACGATAGCAATTATGCAGTGAACTCGTTTATTCAGTTTAGCGCACGTTTGACAACACAATCCTGATAATTACAGCCTTTCACTAGATTTGTTTTGTGTAGAAATTTGGAAAAGTATTGCAATTCCTGTTGATTTACAATGTGTGGCTATTACTGTCATAGGAATATCAATAATACAAAATTATAATTCGTTTGGTGATTTCGACTGAGACAGTGTATCGTTCAGCTACACTGATTTTTAGGGATGAACATCGGTCGAAGCTCTTTATTTTGAACTCCCAGAGTGCATTATACTGAATAATGTAACCTTCACATTTTCATTTATTTATTCATATTCGAATTGTTCATTTTTTTATTTTATATATCATACTGTGGACTTCATATCACAATATTGTCATGCAGCGTTTCCCAAACATTGATTTATTTGCGGCGGTGCCAGCGATATCAAAACTGACTGCCACAAATAGGTTTTTCAAAAGGCTTTGACTTCGTGGAATAAACATGAGCCTCTGCATGTTTGAAAATTCTGGTTCTGGTGTTTTTATATCACTGTATTTCTGAAGGAAACTGTCTTCAGAAAGCTTAGGAGGTAATTTTCAGTGCATCTTGAACAAAATGTCTGATAAAGCAGCTTAGACTGGAGGGCTGCTTTGTGTACACTGTTACCAGGGAAACCTAATCCCTACCCCGACAACAGCGCATCACGCTGCCAGAGAACGAATTTGCACATGCGGCCACAAATAAAGTACAAGTCTGTGGGAAACACTCTCATGTTGTGAGATGTGATTTGGTCACATCCTTGCTTTATATGCATGAGATTGCAATAGGAAAGCAAACATCTTAATTCTTTTTCTGTGTATTTCAGGCATCGACGAGGACGATCTGTCCACAGAAGAGCCCAGCTCGGCTCCGGTCGAGGACATGCCTCCGCTGGAGGGAGACGATGACACGTCTCGTATGGAGGAGGTCGACTGAGATGGCACGGCCATTCCTGTTTGTAGCTTTGTAAAAAGATTATTGTTCAGATTATAAATTACTCTTGTTCTTGACCACATCGCAGTTCCTGTTCATTCTTGTTCGGTTGGTAAAGCTTACGGAAACCTCTTGTCATTCCCTTTTTTGTATTTCTATTTTTTGGGTTGTGTATGCACTTTGTTTTGTATTTATTGATTAACATTCCAGTGTTGATTTTGAGTTTTTTAAGGGACACTGATACTGTTTTATTGACAGGATCCTAAAATAAAGCTTGCCATATCAGATCATTTGATGCCGATGTGTTCATGATGCTCAGATAAAACACTCCTTCAGGTTACATTTCACCACTAAACAACGACAAAACCATTGTGTGTTAAGAAATCAAAGGATTTTTAGGATAATAATTTTTTTTTAGGAGTGTAAATTTGATTGAACATGCAATTATGTATTGTTAAACATTTCTAGAATCAAAAAAATATTGACTCACCCATCAACTTGAAAACATGAAGTGTAAAAACCTTTTAAGTTGTCACACAAAAACATTGTTACATTTAAAGTGCAAACTTCAAAGCCATCCTGACTAGACACATGAAAAAAGCATAAATGTAATTACATTCACAGTGATGCGTACTCATAATTGTATTTTAATGTATGAATATAGTTCTTGATTTAAATAAGTTTTAGCAGTCCTAAAAATATTGACCCATTATTTTGTAAACATAAAATTACAATACATAGAAACTACATAAATAAAAATGCTTTTAAAAAGTTTTATAAAAACATTTTATTTATTCTTATTCTTAACTAAACTAAAATGTTTAAAAACGCTTTTAAGTTAATTAACTTTAAAAATTGTATTTATTATAAATTGCTGCTAAAAAAATCTAAACAAAATTGATAAAAAACTAAAATATATGTAAAGTGTTACTAAAAAACGTTTTGTTTAAAAACAAAAATGTTTACAATCACACTTCTTTATGCTACTAAAGAATAAGTTATAGCAAAATGATTTTTAAAAAATATTGCTGTAAATACTAAAAATACATATAAAATTGTTCGCATCTGTTCCAGTGTATTAAGTGACTGTTATATGTAGAGAGACAGAGAGTGTCCAGCAGATGGCAGAAAAATAATACAAAATACAATTTACATTTCAAACGCTTGAGAGAGCACGAGTCAATAAAGATAGGATAAATATTAAACATTTACAATGCACGCATTATTGAATGCCAACATTGAGCAATTAATGCTCTTAGTGCAAAATAATAAAAGCACATCAATGCATAAAAAGAGCGCTCTGTGAAAAGTAATTTCATCCTCAAAATCAAACTAAAGCCTAAGTGCATAAGAAAGGAAGGTGCAGATTTAGTTTACGCGCATCGTAATGTGTTCGGTTTAGTTTGCCAATGTGTGAGTGTGTGAACACACACTGACACACACACACACACACACACACACTGACTGACAGCGGCTCTCATTGACTGTCTGCAGGCTGGAAACACGCGTATGAGTGCCATGCCGAATAAAACCAAGAAAGACAAGGTGAGACAAAACCTGTCGTGTGTGAATGCGGAGGAAAAGCTGAAAAAGTGCGCAAAATGCGGATTTATACTAAAGTCGAAGCGGCAGATTAGTTGCAGATCTCAGCTCGAGTCATTAGCAAGTATGCTAACTCCAGCTTTCCCATCATAAACTGGCTTTTATCGCACTGGGTTTCACCCAAGTCTATAAACTTTAAACGATTTACACCCCTGGAGGCGAAACAAAGCACTTTACGCGACTTCACATGTATATTTGTGAGCAGGTTATTTTGTCGGTTTTCAGTTTCGCGGCGAAGCTAACTTTAGCCTGTTAGCGGAGTTATAGAGATGATTTATCGTTTGTAGAAATATTCCTTTCACCCAAATGCGAGCAGAATTGTCCAAAACGCTGTTCTGTCAAAATAAATAGCATGCGTTTTGTTAAATCTGGTATTGGATTCCAGATTGGGACATTAAATACTTAAGCCGGATTGCTAATGTTAGCTGTCAGTGAGATGGTTTGTTTTTATTAGCCGATAATAATTCATTTCAGTTTTTATAACGGGGGAAGTTTTATGTTGTTGTTGTTTTCCTTTATAGGATTCACCAAAATCTGCAAAAGTGAGCAAAACAGGAGGGCAGGAGAACTCAGAGCATGAGGTACTTTACTAAAATGTGCTATTTTATATATATTTAGTTAAAATTACTTTATTTACATTAGCTTATGTTCTTTATAAATAGCTGTTATCTGCAATGCAAATGCTTAAAATTAGATGCATGTGTCTCATTAAATGATTTTAATGAAGAGATGTGAGCTGAACTGTTCTGTATTGTTTATTCAGATTATGTTCAGGATCTTTTTTTTTGGTACACTTGGTTAAAATGTGATTAAGTTAGTGAAAATAGATTAAAGGTCAGAAGTGCTACCTTATGCATTGATGCTTTGTAGCAGATTTATGAATGAAAATGTGTCGTTACAGTTATAGGACCTTAACATGCCTTTTTCTGTTCATGCATGCTCATATTTAAAAACTAAGATGTTGATTCATGCAAACACTCTGCAATAACAAGCTAGATGCCTTTGTGAGCTGATCTGTAGTTAGTTTGCTGTCAGTCATGCAGTATGACTGATAGATGCCTGAAACATTGCAATGCATTGACCGCTACTGTGATGAAAATATGCATATAAATAAAACAAAAATGTGCAACCTTGTATTAAAACCAGAACCCCTAAAAAGTAATAAAAATGTTTATAAGGCATAAATTGTGAACCATAGAAATATGCTACAAATGTGCAACTATTGGCAATTGTTATATAATATAGGCCTAATGTTTAAAAAAAGTGTTGTCAAACAATTAATCACTATTAATTTAGTTCTCATAATATATGTGTACTGTGTACAAATGCGTGCTTGTATATATTTAAGAAAAATGTGCTGTTGATGTATTAAATATAAAGTATACACAGTACATCCTTGCGATATCATCATGTAACCAAAAAAAAAAAAAATGCATAAATAAAATAAAACAATAATAGTAATGCACATAAAAAATGGCAAGCTTATTTTATTATATAACATTAAAGTTATATAAGTAGTTTTTCAAGCTTATATTATATAACATTAGTGTTTTAAATAAAAAAAATGTTTACAAAAAAGACGTTTTTGAAAAAAGACGTTTGAACAACTAAAAAAATAAGTAAATAAACAAAATGTTTTAATCCTGAATTGTAAAGTAAAAAATATGATACTGTATAAACAGTAAACACTGTCTTTGCATTGCATCTGTGCGAAAGATATTTAACTTCAAGGATGTTTACGGATCTGATTTGCTGTCAGAAAGGTTTAGCCCTATTTACTGTTCCCTCTGTGTTTTTTATGTTTCTGCAAAAATGCATGAGCACGTTAAAAATCGAATGTTTTCTTGTGACTTGCTCCTTGTTGGAGAGCTGAGTATGTGAGGTGTTTTTCTCCATCAGGGCTCGAATAAGAAGGGCGGTAACAGCGTGCCTCCGACCACTCAGCTGCTGAAGGGCAAAGCGTCCGGGTCTCAGACTCCGCTGAAGAAGGAGAAGAGGCCGAGCTCGTCCCGATTCAGTCTGAGCAACAACCGAGAGCTGCAGAAACTGCCCGCCTTCAAAGGTGAGACGCACTGATTTGATTGGGTGATGAAAAGTGTTCTGCAGTGTTATTGGTGAACATTGCTTAGCCCCGCCCACATGGGCTTGATTACATTCTTTAGAAAAGGAAAGTCGTTTATGCACACACATACAGTAGATATTTATATTATAAATATATAACATATTAATATAGTTTATATCATAGTGTATATAATATATATATATAGTATGTAGGTGCTTTTATATATACATCTATGCATGTATATGTTTCGGAAAATGTGTTGTTTATATATGAAATAAATTTATTGGTAATATAAATTATATGAATATAAATATAGACAAATATTTGTAAAAATTATTTGTTTTTAAATATGTTGTATATGTGTGTAGTTATATATACATAATAAATAAACACATGTATGTTATGTGAACCAAAACTTTCTTTTTGGATGCTATTAGTAGTTTATGTAAATGGTAACAGCGCTAAGAGAAATGATCTAAAACAAACAAAAACCAGAGATGTCTGAGAGAAGCACTGGCTTGGCTGTTTTTTTTCTAAAAATGGCTGAAATTTAAAGTGTAAATATCAGATGAACTGTAATTTATATGTGTGGTTTTCAGCATCATGACTCAGTCTTCAGTGCCACGTGATCCTGCAGAAGTCGTTCTGATATTCTGATCTCTGCTGTTAAAAACCGTCGTGCTGCACAATAGTTTTGTGGAAACTGTGATGCATTTTATTATTCACAGATGAACAGAAAGTTCAAAACTTAAAAAAATGCCTTTACTGTCACTTTCGATCACTTTAATGCATCCTTGACGAATAGAATCATTTCTTAAAAAATGTACAGATGCCTAACGTTCAAAGGTAGTGTTTATTGCTACAGAAGATTAAGAGAAATACCTGAAGGAAACGCAGCCTTTTCTTCACAGAAATAAATGATATTCTAAAGAAATGTAATCCTAAAAACTATTAAAATTAAATTGCAATGAAATATTTTTTTTCCTGTATTTATAATCAAATAAATACAGCCTTGATGAGCATGAGAAACAGTGTGTGTGTGTGTAAATAGATAATCTTATGATCATATTATTCACACGCACACGCAACCATTTATTTTAATATCGTCACATTTTGAATGTTGGAGCGACAGCATATACATTTTCATATTTATTAAATTAGCAGATGTTTTTTTTTTCTCTAATGCATCTAATTAAAAAGGAACATAAAGAGCAATTGGATATGACGCTTGCATCATCATGATATTCTGCTGTATGGCCTAGTGAGGACAGAAATGAATGGATGGCACTTTAACAATGCTTTGTGTGTTTTATGATGCTTTTAAGCTTCAGTTGTGTGGGAAACAGTCAAACTTTGTATTTACCGGCAGCTGACATGAATGATGACAGAATGATCACGTATGGCTGAACTTATCCTTTAATAAAACTAATATCAAGTGCAAACAGAAATAGCTGGTGTTAGGAAGAAGCTGCTTTCACATCCTCATTTGTGGTGTGTCATGCCTTCATATAATACATTATCTTCCCCTTTGCACATTTATTATATTTTATTATGTATATTCCCCTTTTTTAGATTGTTATTTTTCCACATCTGACCATGTGTGTGTGTGTGTATATATATATTGTACATCAAAACCAGTCAATTTTTTTTTCATTGAGATGTATATCATGAGAGCTTAATAAATAAAGTTGTTTAAATGAAGATCTTAGCAGTGGATATTACTAATCAAAAATTATATATAATAATTAATATTGCTATACAAATATATAGTTCACCCAAAAACGTGAATTCTGTCATAATTTACTCATCATCAAGTAGATTCAAACCTGTCTTAATTTCTCTCAGTTGAGAGAGTATAGCATAGGAATAGTACGGGTTCTGTCAGTCGTGTGTGTGTGTGTGTGTGTGTGTGTGTTGAGATGAGTGTCTCTGAGCGTGTCTGCAGGTGTGGAGCTGTGGTTTCCTCTTAGCGCGGTTTCTGCTGTCAAAAACTGTTATGTCATCGCTTTTTCTTTATTTACCATCAGCGAGACAGGGCTTTTATTTCCGGCGCAGGTGAAGTCAGGAGACGTGTGTTTCAAGGAAGCGACAGATTTACTGAGAGTGCTCAGGATCTGTGCATTTTTCAAAAACATGATGCATAAGAGTGTGATGATGATGATGTCAGAGCGATGCGGGGCTTTTGTGAAGGGGTGCCAGCGTTTAGTGTGTTGCTATTCGATTGCAAGGTCAGTGTGGATTGTTTTTAGGGTGATAATAAGCGGTTGCTAAGGTGTTGTAAGTGGTTGCTGGGTTTTTCATTCTGTATGGTGGAAGATATGAGTCTCTAATAAATGCAATAAACAAAAAATACATATTTTGAGGATCTTTGGCTTTAGTAAGTTAGGCCCTATGATTTTTGTGACGGCAAAAACATGGACAAAAAAAAAGTTGTTCAAATTTAGCTTGGTTACATTTTAAAAGATTAAGATGTTCAAATTGCATGCATTTGTTTGATTATTATTTTGTTTTGGTACAATTTTTTTTTCAATTATAAAACAGAATACAAAAAAATTAAAACAAATTCATATTGTTTAAAATAAGTTTTTATTATTTATAAAATTGATTAGGCATCATTTTTTAGAAATAAATCTGTGATTAAATATTAGAATCTAGAAAATGAATAATGTAAAACAGAATTTTGAAAAAAATTCATAAAATGTATTTTATATGGCATCATTATTTTTTACAATTTGATAATTTAGGTATTAAATTGTTAAAGCTTTCAGAGTTCATTTGATTAGTCATCCTTTTTTGATGTCTTCAATTAATTAAAAAATTAAATTCAAACACAAATGCATATTTCATTGGACACGATTGCAATGTAAAATTTTTATAAATTATGTTGATTAACGTCATTTCCATGTTAAAAACGAATTATTAAAACTCTTAATAGTTAAGAAATAAAAAGACAGACTAAAATGCATTTCATTTGTCATTAATATTGTTAAAATTGAATAATAAATTATTGCAATACTAACGTTTTGCAAATGCAATGAATTAAAATGTAATTCCGGTATTCAAAATGGAAAAAAATTAGAACAGATTTCACTGAAAAGTGCGTCTTACATCTGCCCACATTTAGCATGCACTTTTCTTCCAGCTGTAAGTGGTGCGAGATCAGCCCAGTGCATATCAGTTATTTAGAGTCTGCAGCAGATCTGAAGTGTTGCTCTTCACCAGCTCTCTGCTCGCTCCATGACCAATCACACACTCAAACCCACAGCTCCCACCAGCCAATCAGCAGCCTCCCTTCTGCTGGAGATCATATGATCTACTCCAGCCAATCAGAGGCCTCCCTTCGACCGGTGACATCACTAACTAGCTGCTTCCCTCCAGCAGCGGAGCTTCATTTTCTGCTGAGAGTGTTTGTGCTAAAATGGAGGCTAACAGCTCGACCTAGCCGTCTTGCGCCGATCCGAGCCGTAGATGTTGACATGCTCTAAAGAGGAGGCCAGGATGGTTTTGGATGCTCCAAGTGCCAACGGGCCCTTTCAGCCGGTGGCCCTGATGCACTTTAGAGGTGAGACGCTTGTCTTCTTGTGTTTGTGTAGGCAGAGACTGACGAGGAAGGTTGCTATGCCTTGATTTGTGGCCGCCGTTACGAAGACAGAAGAATTTGTGCTGTTAGGAGACGTTGGAAACAGCTTCAGACCTCTTAGGTTGCCTAGTCTGTATTTTGAGACATTAATGCAACGTCTTTGGCCGTGATAACCCATGCACACTACATGCATCTGATGCACGGAAGCGCAGCATGCATGTTGCTCGGGTGAATGGGGAAAAGACTCTGTTTACAGTGCGCTGGTTAAGGAGGAGGGGGTCTGTTTAACTAGCCTCCCATCCCCCCTAACCAGAGTGCTGATGTCAGGGGAAGTGAGGTCACGGCTCCAGGAAGAATGCATGTTTGCTCAAGCCGCAGAGAAACTGCATCCTTTACTTGTGTTTTGGTTCAGTGTGATTATTTTCTGGCAAACTAACATGCTGCTTTTACTGTTCCTGCATGCATGCATGATGTGAACACTGTGCAAGTATGCATACGATATCTATATGATTTGTGCACTATATCAAATACTGTATCCTACAAATCCTACAAGGATGCATTTGTTAAATCAAAAAATACACGAAAAACAATTTTCTGCATCCTTCAGTGTTATATCATCCTTCAAAAAGCATTTCTTAGTACAAAAACAAACAAATAAATACCGTTGTTCATTGAGGACGTGTTAAATGTATCAAAAGCACCAGTAAATACATGTTAATAAGTATTACAGAAGATTTATATCTCAAATAAATACTTGTGTCTTGAGAAATACAATGCATTTCAGTTTGCACAAAAATATTGTGTAGCACAACTGTTTTTAACATTGATAATAATCAGAAATGTTTCCCGAGCAGCAAATCATCATATTAGAACGATTTCTGAAGGGTCATGTGACTGAAGACTGGAGTAATAATACTGAAAATAAATTGCAGTAATATTTAATTTTCCACTTCTTTTGTGTGTGATGTAGCCAGTGCCATCTTGGTGAGCAGAAGAGACTTGCATTGTACAGTAGTGCATTACCGTCCTTATTTTGACACAATCTACCAGACTGCAAAAAGTTCGTTTAAAATAGCATGAAGAAAAAATAACCTTTTAATTTATGAGATAACTGAATGCCACTTGCTTATAGTGTGATAATGGACATCTGGAAACATTTATAATACGTCCTGCTTCACTTACACTACATATTACATAGTGTTTTTAAACATAGCAAACTAGTATTACCTGAGAAGTTTGATTATATTCTGAAGAACCTTGGGTCACAGTGCAATCACGTTTAATGCAATCAGTGGTTTCCTGTAGTTATCTCAGATAAACATGGTCATTAAAATGAATCAAACTGTCAGAATCACAGTGGATATGACTTTTGTTTCATTTATCGCCTTGAAAAATAAGTGGATTGCATTGCATTATGGGATGCATTATTTAATGCACAGAAATGAATGCATGCTACACACAGAACATAAAGTAGCGGGGAGGCTTGTGTGAATCTGCACAATGAAGCTTGATTTAAATTGAGCCATCTATAAATTCAGCTTCTCCAAATCAGTTCTGGCCAAACGCTTTAGCTGTCATCGCTGACGTCTGTGCTTCACATGTAAACCACAATCACCACTCCCATGTGCATATAGGGAAGTGTGAGGCCGCTTTCTCACAGGCGTGACCTTTACAGATCACGCTTCAGTATCAGGAGAGGAAAACAAACTCTTTTACACCTGTCCCGATCAAGTCCATCTAGTGTTATGTGTTAGATATACACTGAAGAAAACAAGTACAACTCGCTTAATGTTCATTTTGCAATTTTTTGCTCACCTAATGGAATTAAAGGAACTAAGCAACTGAAGCTTCGAGTTTGATAAGTCATTTCTCAGTTTACTCTGCAATACTGGAGTACATTTCACTCAGCCAGTGTGTAAACATTACTCCAATAACACAGCGCTAAAATATAAAAACCTTACAATCGTGTATAGAAGCAAGTAGACATCTTATTATTCTTTAAGGTGATATGTTGAGGACATATGATGTTACTAAAGAGAGCATTCTTTTGTGTATTTGGTTTAATGTTTTCCACATGCTGTACATTGTTTCTCCTCTAAGCCTGTTCTCCTGAAACGGGTCGATTTGTACAAAGCTCATCGTTCTTCGAATGCGAGGTGTGCTCTGATTGGCCAGCTATCCAGTGTGTTGTGATTGGCTGAATGCTGCAAGGATGTGTGAAGAGTAGCAGGTTCTTTTAATAAGAAAACATAATTTACTTAAAGGTTGTGAGTCAAAGGCGCCAAACTGTCCTTGCAGAGGTAGAATTGGCTTTTTTTAATAGCAAGGATGGGGAACCTTGATCCTGGAGGGCCACTCTCCTGCAGAATTTTGCTCCATCCCTAAAACCCCCTGGAAAAAGTCCTTGATTAGCTGGTTTAGTTGTGTTTGATTAGGGTTGGAGCAAAGCAGCCAGCATAGACCGCTCTGTCAGCTTCAGGAATCGTCTAATATTTGTGTTCAGCTGTTCTGGAACAGTGTTGTTAACCAACTTAACCACTGATTTCTGGTCGTGTCCTCTTTTGGAAGCTCAAACAAAGTGTTACTTTCACAACACTACAGCGAGAATAATAGTTCTGGCCTCTTTCTTTGCATAACATGAAAATAACACTGGCTTGGGGGGGTGTACAAGTCATAACTTTCATAAAAAATATCTCTTTGGTTTTGAAAATGCAACTTTAGGGATCTTATCTCTACTTTGACAGCTTGTAATTTGAAACCACATCGTATGACCTCTTTAATATAGTAATGAGCTGCATGACCTGAATACTTAGCACACAATACAAAATGAGCGAGGCCATCATTGAGTGGGTCATTTTGAGTAAACAACAGTAGTTTAATTAACCTCACAACAAAATCAACCATAAAACATACATGTATCTCAAGAACTGTGATGTGTTTGTTTACTTTATTAATTATTCATGCCTAAGTGCATGATGGGAACAGTGGAACATGACTTGGATATTTACTTAATCTTTGTAAAAAAACAATTCTATGTAAAATATAGGCCTACTTAAAATTCCACAAGCTTAAAAGTACTAATATTGCATTTATACTTTTTGTTGGAAATTCTTGCCTGAATATAATTATTTATTATAATTTTTCTGTAGTATTCACTTCACCACAAAATAATTGTTATCAGTATGAAAGCATCAGAAGTGACTAAAAAAGTAATAGCATCACGTTTGAAAGCATTGATGCATCCCAGACATTACTGAAGAGCCGCCCACTCACCTGTCAATCTCTCTGCTGCTGGTCAAGTGCAGCTTTAAAGGAAACCACGCGATATAAACGTTCAGAAAATCCCAAAATATACTGAAAGTTTGTCTGAGCAGCTGCGACATCACTTTAACCCTGGAAAGCCTGGAATATGAAATAATAGTCTGCTTTTTTGTGTGTGTGTGTGTGTGTGTGTGTGTGTTTTTTTATATTTTCACATTTTTTTATGTGATAAATTCTGAAGCTTGTGATGTAAATCTTTATAACAGATACTGACATAAAATGACCTACATATACTTCAAATAATATGTCTTCGATTTATATGATCCAAACATATATAATGCAATGCTGACTGACATCTCTTCAGAAGATGTGAGATGTTTAGGAGGCTTCTGGAAACAAACGCTCCTCAAAAGATCCTGAGGATCAGATTTGAGAGGCGCTGATTCTTCTAGAAAATGATTGATGGAGAATCAAGTGAAGCTGAGCTGCTTCAGTCCAGTAAGAGTTCATCTGGAGATATGACCAAAGTTATTCTGACGCTTACTTGATCAAAAACAGTACAGACAATTACACTAAAAGAGCTACTGAATACAAAATAATAATAAAAAAAACAGAAACCATGAGGAGAGCAAAGTTTTGATAATTTATAAGTGTTTCCTTCCAGTGAGTAGATGTTAGTGCTGTATTAACCCATCTCTCCATCCCTGTAGATGTTCCTCCCGCCGAGCAGGAGAAGTTATTCGTGCAGAAGCTGCGTCAGTGCTGCGTTCTCTTCGACTTCATCTCTGACCCACTGAGTGACCTGAAATGGAAGGAAGTGAAGCGGGCGGCGCTCAGCGAGATGGTGGAGTACATCACTCACAACAGGAACGTCATCACCGAACCCATCTACCCAGAGGTGGTGCACATGGTGAGTACACACAGACGCCAGAAAACATGAGCCCGGAGCACAGAAGTACTCATCAGCAGCACAGGTATATTTGTCACAATAGACAACAATACATTGTATGAGTCAGAATTATACAAAATGATGCGTTAAAAATCATTAGGATTTCAAGTAAAGATCGTGTTCCATGAAGATATTTTGTACATTTCTCACCGTAAATATATAAAAGCTATATATAGTAATATGCATTTTTAACATCTTCCTTTGGACATTTTTAAAGGCGATTTTTCTCAATATTTCAATTTTTTTTGCACCCCCAGATTTCAGATTTTCAAATGTATATAGATGAGGTATAAATCTCAATTAAAAAAAGGACTGGTTTTGTGCTGTAGGGTCACATTTAGGGTTTATGACTGGATTTCTAGACGAAAATGAATGAATATCCTCATTCTCGGGTCATACGAGATCAGGATGAGTTTGTTTCTTCATCAGATCTGTAGAAATGTGTCTCTCCATCAGCGTCTCAGCAATGAATGTGAATGGGTGCCGTCAGAATGAGTGTCCAAACATCTGATAAAAACACAATAATTCACAGCACTTGAGGAGAAGAGAAAAAAGATTAAACTAAACCAGCATTAAGACATTTTTAACTGTCCATAATATCTCTTTGTTTATTGAAAAAGTGCATCTCATGTTGTCTCTCAATTCAAGCTGTTTTGGACTGTGCAGATTTCTCTTCTGGTTCTGACCAAAACACTTTTTTACTGTTATTATGGACTTTAACTTATTTAATATATTAAAAGTTTTTTAAATGCTGGATAAGTTTAATCTTTTGTCTTCTCCAGATGTTAACCGATGGACTGGAGGGCTGTGGATTATTGTGATGTGTTTATCAGTTGTTTGGACTCTCATTCTGACGGCACCCATTCACTGCAGACCATCCATTGCTGATGCAAAAGTTTTCCAAATCCGTTCCTCTGAAGAACCAAAACGTGCATATTGTGATCTAGAGAAGTCTAAGAAGTGAATATGAGCTGTATAAAACTCTGATAGCGCATGGCTCAGCCATACAAGGCAAATCTGTCGGCTCCTCCGAATCAGATCTGTTGTTTCGCCGTCCTTTTAAGGTTTTTTTTTTAGTCCGACAGCTTTGCGTTTAGCAGCAGAGCGTGGATTGACCTGCGTTTGGCCTCGGCGCTTCTGCCAGCTGTAGTTATTCCAGCGCCGAATTACATCTCTTTGATATTTATTAGAGCCCACAGCTGATGTTAAGCCTGAGCCTATCGAAGTGCAAATGGACTTACAAAATAAGCATGATAATATGCTCTCAAGCACATTTCCTGCCTCACGTACCCTTAAACACACGCACACACACTTTGATGATTAAAGCCAAGAACTTCAAAGTGCTGCGTTTGGGAGGATTAAAACCTGTGCTTCTGATTCATTTGTGCATGTGCTGCCACGTTTTATTAATCAGCAAGCTGAATGAACGCATCATTGACGAAGACTTACTCCTTTAGTCTGTTCTCAGTAATCAGATATGCTTCTGTATGCACGTTTTTCTTCAGTACTGTTGAAGTTGAATGTGGTTTGTTTGTTTCAGTTTGCGGTCAACATGTTTAGGACGTTACCTCCATCATCCAACCCAACCGGAGCAGAGTTTGACCCCGAAGAGGACGAACCCACGTTAGAAGCAGCCTGGCCTCACCTGCAGGTGAACACCTGGACGTTTATAATAAATGAATAATTCCACCCATCAAGGATGCATTAAATTCATCAGAAGTGGCAGTGAAGTCCTTTATGAATATGTTATAAAAGTAACGCTGTAGAATAGGTAACATTTGTTAACTATCACATTAACTACGACTGCTCCTTCAGTAAAGTTTAGTTTGCTGGTTATTAATTAGTAAGGTAGTTAAAAAAATAAAAGATTCTGTCATCATTTACTCTCAGGTAGTTCCGGATCTGGATTCATTCAATTGTTCTGCTGAACACAAAGGAAGATATTTTGAAAAAAGTTTGAAACCAGACTATTTTGGGTTACCATTGACTTCCATAGTAGGGAAAAAATACTATGGAAGTCAATGGTGGCCCAAAACAAATGTTTTTTTCCAAATATCTTCCTTTGTTTTCCACAGAACAAAGAAACCCAAAACAGGTTCGGAACTACTCGAGGGTGAGTAAATGAAGACAAAATTGTCATTTTTGGGGCATTTAGGTATTGTGTAGGATTAGGGATGTAGAATAAGGCATTAATATAGGGCTAATATTCTAGTAATATGCATGCTCATAAGCTACTAATAGGTGTAACCGTAAAATAAAGTATTACCAACTTGGTTTCAAGTAAATGCTGTTCTTTTTAATATTTTATTAATCTGTGAGTCCTGATAAATATAGTGAAAATAATAAATGTTTCTTGAGCAGCAAAACAGCATATTAGAAGGATTTCTGAAGAATCACTTGACACTGGAGACTGGAGTAATTAAGCTTTGATTGCAGAGTAAAATTACAATTTAATATAGTTTTAAATAAAAGCTGTTTTATATTGTAAAAATGTAACTGTATGTTTGATCAAATAAATGCAGCCTTGGTGAGCAGAACAGATTATATCAGAAACAAAAATCTCACCAAGCCCAAACATTTGATGTTGCTACATATATAATATATATAATATACATATGTAATACTATTACTTGTTATTACGTGTTAACAAAATCTTTTTATTACAATAGTGTTTTCACTGCAATACAATAAAAATCCTATAAATAATGTCAAAAATGGTGCACTTATGTGGATATTTTTTAATTATAATGAAATTGCTAGTAGTATCGATACAGTATAATTGACGGCTAATGTACTTATAAATGCATGGTTTTACATTTTAAAATGCACCTTTCAAATATCTATTTTTCTTTCCACAGCTCGTCTATGAATTTTTCCTGCGGTTTTTAGAATCACCAGACTTTCAGCCAAACATAGCGAAGAAGTACATCGACCAAAAGTTTGTGTTGCAGGTGTGTTTAAATATATGTTCAGGTTCATTTGTTTGGTTCACAATCACTTAGCGTTGAATATATCATTAAAGTCAGTTAATCGTTAAGTCATTAAAATGGCAAATTGCTCATGTAAGACTCCACAAATGCTATGTGCAGTTTTATTTAATTTAATTAATAATTAATTAAATTAAATAAATGTAATTTGATTGCAGCTTCTGGAGCTGTTCGACAGTGAAGATCCTCGAGAGCGTGACTTTCTGAAGACGACTCTCCATCGCATCTATGGGAAGTTCCTGGGTCTCCGAGCATACATCAGGAAACAGATTAATAACATTTTCTATAGGTGAGACTGCAAAATATTACCCAGGGCTTGCAATGCGTTTAGATCTTATGTAGTGCAGGCAATATTGCAAAATATAAGTCCCAATTTTTTCAGAACTGATTTTTAATTGGTTAACTGGGCCAAAGACCACATCAAAAGAAATTTACAAAGTGATTTTATGTCCACAGAAAGCTATGTAATTAGTTGGATCTAATTTGTATTTGGGGTGAAAGTAGTTCACTTTTTAATATTTCATAAATAGATTTGTTTTCTTATATATACATATACATGTGTGTGTAATTTATATATATATACATAATATACTTTTAAAGCTACAATATGATTTTATTGATTGATATATAATATCTGTCATATATCTTTTATAAATTGACATGCGATGTGTTTTATCTCCACACAGGTTCATCTATGAAACAGAACATCATAACGGAATAGCAGAACTACTGGAAATTTTAGGAAGGTATGAAACTTTTTTTGTTAAATTGTTATATATATATAAAAATGTACACGGTGCACACACACATTATGTAAACCAAAAAAAGTTGTTTTTTTTATGCGATTAATCATTTGACAGCACTAATATAAAACTATGTTGTGTATAAAAGTAAATATATATATATATGAGATTAATTTGATTATTGTGACGAATCGCTGTTGCTTAACCAAATGGCCTTATAATAATGAAATGATTATATAATAATTATATTACTGTTTTATAAACACACTAGTTTGCAGTGCAGAGTGTGTTCATACGTTCTAGATCTGATGTCTCTGTTCTAGGGATGTAACGGTATCAAATTTTCACGGTACGGTAATACCTGGGTATGAGTGGCACGGGGCTGATGGGAATTGTAGTTCCCGCTACCTCCCGTTCGCTCCATTCGCCTGAGCAAACTTTTCTCAGAAGACTAGGGCTGTAACGATACACCAAACCCACGATTCGGTTCGTTTCACGATTTTTGACCCACGATTCGGTTCGTATCG
>JAUCNO010001325.1:214292-229929 GCA_032353835.1 Enteromius viviparus | reverse complement strand
TCATAGAATGAGTAAAGGCAGGTGAGCGAATACTTTTGGTAATATAGTGTATATATATATATATATATATATATATAAAATATCAATCAACATATAATAAGAAATGTTATTAGAATGATTTCTAAAGGATCATGTGACACTGAAGACTGGAGTAATGATGCTGAAATTCAGCTTTAATAACAGAAAGACATTTTTAGAAATAATACATTTTAAAGGTATCCACATAGAAAACTGCTAATAGTATTTCATTCTATTCTAATTCTACTCTAAATTCTAAAATTTTACTGTATTTTTGAACAAATAAATGCAGCCTTGTTGAGCACTCTTCGAAAAACTGTAATTATTCCAAACTGTCCATTGGTAATTTACTGCATATTTTAGAGAATGCCTCACTGTAAATAAGTAAAATCATGGCAAACCTTTTTAAATAATCCATTAATTCTGAAAGTATATGTATTCTCTCTGTCATGCACAAACACACTCACAATCTGTCAAATGGCAAAACCCGTGGCAGAATCAGAAGTGAGCTTCAGAATCAAAGTGTCGCAGGCCTCCAGAGCGCTGACATTTTGTTTTAATCTGGTGACCTTTCATCATCATAATTCATATTGTGTCTCTTCTAGGAACTCAAGAGAGAGAGAGTGACTTTATGATATTCCTGTAAGTTCTGCTGGTTCTATCAGAGTCTTTATGAATATGTGCATGTATCATTCACAGGGTCAAAACCTATCATAGCTAAACTACGATAGCAGTTAACAGATATTAAAAGGTTGTTGATGATGCTGACGATTACATTCACATCTGACCCAGATCCATATTAGAGCACGACTTGAAGGAAAGTCACATTTACTTCTATAGTGCACTACTTTACAGATTAGATTGATTCAAAACAGAGATAAACTAGGATCAGTGATGCAAACGTCTTCAAGTATGGGCCAAATTCAATTTGCAGACAATGGTGTCATTATTCATCTCAGTGTTGTTTCAGTTCAGTTAAAACCCTGTTAATTTTCTCCACAGATACAGATTTTTAATAACAATGTATAAACCAATATAAATTGAGTTTCCTTAAAAAGTAAAACCTTAAATTAATTTTATACTTATAATCTTTTTTTTTTGTCAGTGAATTTTATGCACACACACACACACATATATATATATATATATATATATATATATATATATGAACACACACACATACATTACTGTTCAAAACGTTTTTGAAAGAAATAGATACATTTATTTGTCAAGAATGCATTGAATTAATCAACTTTCTATTCATCTGTGAATCCTGAAAAATAAAATGCATCATAGTTTCCACAAATAAAAATCAGAAATGTGTCTTGAGCAGCAAATCATCAAAATTATTTCTGAAGGGTCACGTGACACAAAAGACTGGGGTAATTATGCTGAACATACAGAAATAAATTAAAGTTGAATTTATATTCACATATAAAACAGCAATTTTAAAAAGTAATACGTTTTTGATCGAAAAACTGGTGAGCAGAAGAGACTTAAATCATGAATTTTAAACCTGATTTCTTCTATTTATCTGTAATGCCATTTTTGTATGTTCTTTGTTTTTAAATTAATCCAAGAGTTGGTTGATTTAGTTCATCAACTTTCAGATTTGTAAATTCCTGTAGAAGCAATGACTGGAAAAAATCCTTGCAGAAGCAAAATTGCTGAAAAATTGGGGAAGTACCTCATATTTTTCCTTCTTTTATACTTATTTAGTTGTTGATTTCCAGAATAAAGCGTTTTCATTCACTTCTTTAGCAAGAATATCTGAAGAGAAGGACGCAGACTCTCAGACAGGCTTCAAGAGAAAACAAACCTGAGCGAATGTCTTAAACAAATATGCTAATAAACACGCTTAATGCCAAATGCTGACGACTTCCACAGAAGGACAAGCTTCTTAACAGACATTCCAGCATGACTTAAGCAGAAACACCAGAGGAAGTTGCAGGAACGTTTATAAAATACCAGTTCTAAATTATATTATATAGAAATCATCATTTTAAAAAGGTTTTGTTGGAATGCAAAATGCTAAAATAAAAATAAATGGAAATATTCTACAAATTAAAATAAATTAACTGCATTATGTTTGTTATTTATTATCGCTTAAAATATTAGTGTGCAGCTTATGTTAAATAATTTAGTTTGAGAAATGTATTTAAATATACAGTGTATATAATGTTTCCCCTACAAATATTTTTCAGATAATTCATAAAATGTCATTTTTATTGCAAGAACAGGTTTTTCAAGCCAAATTTGGAACAACTTACTGTAACTGGTGCTTGTGAAAGTTAAATTGCATACATACCATAATAATTTCGAAATATTTCAATAGTCATAAACTGCAAAAATAATACAAAAAATGTACAAATTCCACAAATGGAAATGCAAACGCGTAAACGGCATTGTATTTTGAACATTTTTTATTGCTTAACATATTAGAGGGTACTTTTGCTAAATAATTTAGTAGGAGACATTTATTTAATTATTTAAATATATTGTATATACAAATATTAATACAAATTCATAAAATCTTAACAATCTTTGAATTTTAGGAAAATCCAAAATTTAGGAAAAACTGGAAGAGGGATGTGAAATGCAAGTGTTCATTTAAATTACATAATAAAATCATAATAATTGAAAATTGAAAAAGATTTTGTTGAAATTCAAGTCATAAAATGCCAAAATAATAATAAATGGAAATATTCCACCAATTAAGATGCAATCTAGTAAACTGCAGTTTACTAATTATTTAGAGTTTAGCTGAATAAATGAATGTTTAAAGAATAAGATTGATCTGTCTGTGAATGTCAGAAGTTAAAAAAACAAATGCAGAGTCTAACTGTGCTTGTTTTTCTGAAGTGAGCAGACAGGTGAAGAGTGCCACTGCATCTCAGATTAAAGGGTGTTGATAACAAACAAGACAGAATACATTAAATCACGACCGCCACGTGGCCCATAATCACATTGCTGCTGCTCTCGGCTTGTTCAAAAGCCATCACGAATTACTCAAGCCTCGTGTATTTCCATCTGTCCAGTGGCCCTAACGCTCAGACTAAACATCCCTCGAAACAGGATCAGAGTTCATGAGATCATGTCAGAGAGCAGATGCGTGTTGTCCTGCTTGACTAGACTATTTCCTTTGCCAAAGCCATCGAGTCGCCAACATGAGCCGCAGTTTAAGGACAGAGAAAGCTTGTGTTTACACCAGGGCTGCATTTATTCAATCAAAAATACTGTAAAAATACTGAAATATTATTACGATTTAAAATAACAGTTTGCTAGGTGAATATCTGTGCAACTGTCATTTATTAAGTTGAATTTTCAGCATCATTACTCAAGTCTTCGGAAATCATTCTGATTATTAGCAATCATGAAAAGCATTTAATGATTGCATTAAATTGATCAAACATAGTAAAATGTTGTTCTTCTGAACTTGCTATTTATCTTTGAATCCTAACAAATAAAATGCATCATCAGGGCTTCCACACAAATATTCTGCAGTTTCCAACATTGATAATATTCAGAAATATTTCTTGAATCTTGACACTGAAGACTGGAGTTAGTACTGAATGCTGAAAATTCAGCTGTGCATCACAGAAATAAAATACAGTTTAATATATATTCACATAGAAAACAGCCGTTTTAAATCATAAAAGTATTTGACTATTTTTACTGTATTTGTGCTCTAATAAATGCAGGCTTTCATTTTTTTTTTTCATATTCATTTTGATGAATACTAAAGTGAAATGAATAAATGTACATTAACATTTAGTGTAGAACTACACTGTATTCATACACCGCACACAATGCCTCTGTATTTTAGATTTCTCCCAACATGGGGTCAGGAGGCTAGACCGTGAATAAATATGAAAACAAAGTAACTGGTGTTACTTTTTTGAAATTATATTACTCCAAAGTTAAAAAGTAATGCGTTACTTTACTAGTTACTTGGAAAAAGTAATATTATTACGTAACTTGCGTTACTTGTAATGCGCTACCCCCAACACTGTTTAACACATTTGAGTAATATTTCAATTCTTATTAGATTCTTTCATGTAGCTCAGATGAGTGTTCCATCCGTTTTCATGCCTTGTTAAACATTCCAGTGTATTTGGGTTTAGATGGTTTAGAAACGGAACAGAAATGTAGTTTATTTAGGGCAGTGACCTATAATTCAAAAAACCCTTTATTCAACTTTTAACAGTTCAGCTTACCAAACATGCAATATTTCAACGCAGACCAATTTCTAAACGTGTTCTTGTTCTGTTTTGCCTTTGCTTATCATATTTTAGTTTTTGCGATCACAGTGACCCTTCAAAAATAAATTTTTCTTAAAAAACAAGTTTAGTTACATCAACCGCACAGACTAATGAACTATAAGCATTTATAAGTAATACATTTGGCCATTTTTGTCTTTAATTGTAATAATTCCCTCAAGGCTGCGCATTAGAGTGATTTGAAGTGTTTCTCTTCACGTGTGATGAATCGCTGTAATGCACGGGCTTGAGTGATGTATTTCTGTGGTGTTGCAGATGTTTGTGAGCGGTGAAATCATGCCCTTGGGCTCAATCAAACCATGTTAGCAGCTTTCAGTTTTCTCAGCTGTCTCTCTCTAACTCCAGGAGACAGACGACCATCTCAGATCTCTCATCTGGACATCTTTTTCATGTTAAAGCTGCAGAGACGCTTCTCTAGAGCTTACACTACCCAGGAGATTACTAAAGTTAGTTGTTTTCAACAGTAAAATCTGTACGAGCAATGATTACAGAGATGCTTAGGTTAACAAACGTCACTAATTGTGAATAACGCGTTTGCTTCTTCAAAATGTGAATTTCTAATTGCATTAAAAAAACAGGAGATTAAAATAAAAACAACCTAATGCGTGCTGAAAAATTTGCACTTTTACTGCCCTATAAACGTATGTTGGCATGTCAAATTGTCAAAAGAAAAACATACAAATACAAGTTTTTTTTACAATATTTATCTTGCATGTCGATAAAATACGTCAACGTCTGTAGTGAATGAACTATGCTATATTTCACTTTGCTGTTTTTATTTCAGGTCTTTCTGAGGTGTCTAACTCAACTAAAAAATGATACAACTGATGTAAAAGCTACTATTTATTTTTATATAAGTGTTCATATTTATTTAACATATTTAAATAAAGACACTGCAATATTAATAGCAGTAATGGTACTAATTTTGGAGAGTTTGCTCACTTTTTATATGCACTTTTATATGCATTTATAAATATAAGCTTAAAATGTAAATAGCTTACATGTTTTTTTACAGCCTTATGAATTTAATAAAAGGAAATATGAGAGATAATATAAGTTTGCATGACAAAATGTCAAAAGAAAATCGAAATGTTGTAGTTTAGACATAACAATGCATTACTTATCTTGCATATCCAGAAAATAAATCAAGTCTGCCAGTAGTTGTATTCATTTTGCCGTATCTCAAAAGATTGTTTATTTTCATATTTCATGTCTGTCTGAGGTGCCTAACTTACCTTAAAATTACAGATAAATATTATTTAAATGGTGCTTAACCATTTATTTAATAAAAAAGTGTTAAGACTTTACAATTTATTTAAAATATTAAATAATTTTAAACAGACAGCAATGTTAATAGTGATGCTTGGCTTAAAAAACATCCTGAATTATGTATAGTGTTTGCTTTTAAAAAAAAATGCATTTAAACTAAAAACATTTTTTGCTTTTACAGACCTATATACATAATGAGAGGGAATATAATAAAGTATGTAACTAAAATATTATAGTTTATACAAAAATACATCACTTTTTTGTCTGTCGGTTATGTATTAATTGTGCCGTATATTACACATGACTTTATTTTGTTTGTCTAAGGCTAGAAATAATGGATAAAACCTATCTAAAGGGTGCTCTATAATTTATTTAATAAAGAAGTGTAAAAATTATACCATTCATTTAAAATATTAATTTTAATAGTGATGCTTGGCCTAACAAACCCTACAAATGATGGATAGCGTGATTGCTTTTTTAAAATGGGCATTTCAAATATTTAAACATTTTTCTAATGCAAAACCTAAAAACAGTTTTGCTTTTACAGCCCTATAAACATAATAATAAGAGCAAATATGAGAGATAATGCTTTTGGCATATAAAACTATATATTATCATGCATGTAAATAATTCAATTATTCCAGCAGGAATGTATTAATTATGCCATATATCACATGTTTTTTTTTTACATTTCAGGTCCATCTGAGGCATTTAACTCACCTAGAAATTACAGATAAACCGATTTAGAGGGTGCTCTACCATTTATTTAAAAAAAAGTGTTCAATAAAATATACACCATTTACAAAACAACATTTGGCAACACGTCTGGAGGCTATTTCTCTGTCCTGTACTCTAGTGTCAAATTACATCAGTATCAGTTTTCTGGTTAAAATCCTTTTAAAAACCGATCTTCACAATAACTCCAGAGTACAATGAAAGGGCCTCCCGGCCGCACACACGCTCACACACACACACACACACACACACACACTCAACAAGGGAAAGATACCATACAAAAATAAAATAGGATATGTTTCAGACAGATGGATATACCTTTTCTGCAATACCTCAAATAAAATACCAGGTTGGATTGACATAAAACAAGTAGGCCTAAAGAACAGAGACAAAGCACAACAGCTATCATGCGGTCGCATGGCCACTGACAACATAAACATCTGTCTAGATAACTGTATGCATGAAACTAAAACCCAGCGTTTGCAGTATTGTGTTTGACCGTAGCAGCAGCTGAAGACACTGTGTTCAAAACCTGGCGAGCTGCACATCGAGATGCATGTTTGAAAGTGTTTTATCCTCTAGCTCGAGGGTTTTCAACCTTTACAGACCCAGTAAAGAAAGCTATTTTCTATGGCAGCACTTTTATGAAAAATATAAGCATGATGTAATATTAGTTCATGTTTTCGAATGGTTTAAGCAGCATTTCCTCTGTCCAGTTGAAAACCCTGGATCTAGTTTTTAAAAAGCACCTTGAGATCGACCAGAACCTGTAAGGAAACATCAAGAACTTTTTTTTTTTTTTGTAATATGTATATAGCCATCTACAGCATTTCTAAAGTGATCTACAGAGACGTACTGTGTAAAAAGTGCACAGACAGTCACTGAGTTTTGAACACAGCTAATGACTTCAATATAAAGACACGAGATCGAACTGGAAAAACATCCATCCATCTACCACCGCTCATGTTTTCTCCTGGAGTACCTTCATGGGCCCCCAGGGGTCCACACTGTAAAAAAGTTAAATGTGCAATGCTTAGAAATGCTTTGATTGGTGTAACCCAGGGGTGGGCAACTTCAGTCCTGGAGAGTTTAGCTCCAACCCTAATCAAACACACCTGCCGGGAACTTTCTAGTGATCTTGAAGACATTGGTTAGCTTCTACAGGTGTGTTTGATTAGGGTTGGAGCTTAACTCTGCAGGACACCGACCCTCCAGGACTGAAGTTGTCCAGCCCTGGTGTAACCTAATGTCATGTTAATTTGTAGGTTACCTGAGAAAATGCTTTTACAGTGCATGGACCCCTGGTCGAAGAGCCTGGATCAATGCAAGCTCCAAAAAGAACATCTCAATGTAGCTGAGAAAGTGTAAACCGAAGCCATCTTTAGAAGCTACAATGGGACTTTTAGCAAACATTGAGTCTCTACACTTAAAATAAAGGTGCTTCACGATGCCATTTATATGCACTTTGAAAAACTTTTAACATCTGAAGAGCCGTCAAACGTTTCTTTGAAGGTTCTTCTGATTCTAAAGAGGTAAGAAAGAGAAGGTTCTTTGACTGAGTGGTTCGTCTACGGCCTCGCTGTAAAGATCCTTTCACACTCTTAAAAAATAAATCTTCAAAAGGGGAATTTTTTGCAGTGACGTTACAGAAGAACCAGTTCTGGTTCTCTAAGGAACCCTTCAGCAAACAGTCCTTAAAAGAACCACCTTTTCTTTGAGTCAAGAACATTTTAATAATCTAGCTTCTGTGGAATGTAGAGGTTCTATGGATGGTAACGGTTCTTTGTGGAACCACTGATGACAGGAAAAAACTTTTCTTTTTAAGCGTAGAGACACTGCAGGAAAGAACACTGTATTTGTTATGGGTTTTTCAGAAGGTGTTTCTTTCAAACTAGCGAAGACAACATCAAAAGCACACTGTTAAATGTTTCTTTTATAGCACTTTATCTCTTTGTGTCAGTAGAGTTCAATTACTGTGCATATTTTCCTTAAAATTATTTTTTTATTCTACAACTATAAATCTGGCCTTTAGTAGCACTGACACTCCCCAAACTTTACATTTTTATTCCTGTCAGTATCCAGAGGGTTTTTTTGGCATTACGGAGTGACAAAAAGGAGATTCCTCTAACATGAATTTTGAAGCTGTGTTTAGATTTTTGTGCTAGAAATATTCAAATTAGTCAGTTTCATTAAACAATGCATCGTTTGCATATTTAAACCTAACATTTTAGAAAACTTGTATTACAAAAAAAAGGTTTGCAATTATCAACACAATCAACTGGGTAAAGCGATAACAATTAGTTAATTTCTTTACCCTGTTCACCTGCAGTGTCTCCCTATGAGAGTGTAAGCACCTTTATTTTTAAGCGTGTACGTTTTGAAATGCAGCCGATGACTTGAAGGACATGACCCTGCTGGAAAAAAAAACTAAAACAATAGAAACCATCACAGAGTCAATGGTTTCCACTACAAATACCCTTACAACTTTTAGCCATTAGAACCATTAAAAATGGTTTTGGGACACATTCCATTAGTATTTAATGGTTTTAACAAGCCACCAATAAAAGGTGACTAATTACCAGCAGAAACCCACAGGGTCCATTACCGTTTCCATTAAAACCAATACAACTCCCAGTCCCCTGATAGCACACGTACATCACCGAGACGTTTATTTGACATCTGGAAGACGTTTTGTTTTAGAGTGTGGTCTCGTCTACAATACGTCTATAGGAGGTTTCCTTTTAGATATCTTTCAGATGTTGACACACACCAGATGCTTTCCAGATTAGCATCTCGCAGACGTACGCGTGCTAATATAACCGCAGCCAAAGTGCAGATTTTGTGATGGTGTCTATATCTTTTTTCAGCAGGGGAGAGTGGGGCTGAGCGAAAGAAAACATCCGTGCATCCATCCGCCTTAAACGTGCAACACCGTCTCCGCTTTAGAAGCTTCCAGATTGCACCGGTAGCGCTCCAACCAGTCTCTGAGCTCCGAGATCCGGTAGCCTTCTGGACCTCTGCCGCCTTGATACACGACCTTTTCGTCCTTCACTATGTAGAGGCGCTCGAAATAGGCGCCGTACGCCGAGTTCGACGAGTTCTCCATGGTGTCCACGACCACGGCGCTCCCCTGCGCCTCGTGGTACATGAGCTCCGCTGCGCGGAGCCGGTCCTCTAGACAGCGGTGCCTTGGAATCTGGTAAGGCGCGTCGGAACTCACCCAGCCGTCTGAAGGATGCGCTTCCTCGATATACACCAGCAGCGAATCCGCGATGTCCGCGTACTGCCGCGCGACGCGCTGGAACGCCGCGAGGCGCGTCATGAACGGCGGTCAGGAACAGCTCCCAAAGTTCAGGATCAGGGGTCTTCTCCCGCGGGCGTAGTCCAGGATCCGCTGCGCGCCTTTCCGCGAAGCGCTGTCCAGCGGAACCACCTCAGTGTTGGGCGCTGCGCCGCCCAGATGCGCCGTCTTAAAGAAGTCCAGCTTGTGGCCGTACCAAACGGCGCGCAGCGACTCGAGCGTGAACATCTTGTTGGAGTCGGACACGCAGAGCGGCGGATCGTCGGGGCTGCTCGGGTCGCTCTCTCGCATCTTCGTGAGCACCTTCCTTCGGATGCACAAGAAATCCAGGAGCCAGAGCATCACGGCAGCGAGAAGGAAGCGCGGAAGCAGCATTACGCACACGGCAGCGTTTTTCAGCGCCGTTTGGACACCTGCGGATCCATGCAGCATCTCCATCCCCACAGATACAGCCGTGTCGTTCTGCGCGCTTACCCTTTCTCTCTCTCTTTCTCTCACACACTCCCTCTCTCTCTCTTTCTATCTCTCTCTCTCTTTCTTTCTAGCTCAGAGTTCCGCTTTTTATAGGACTAGTAAGGATTTGAATGAAAAACAACACGCCTCCGCACCCGTGCCGCCTCCTCACATGGAGGGGATTACCTCCCGTCAACTCTCCTGTCTGGAGGAGAGAGAGAAAGAGAGAGCGAGATGCGAGCGAACGCAACACGCTGCTTGTTTGACAGATCCACTCTGGAATGCATCGGTGCTTGTAATGTGCATCGCGTCAAAAAAAAAATGCTCTCGCTGAACGCTAGATGCTGACAGAGATGTTTGACGCGACGGTGGCGTTCTTAACGGATTCATCGAGTAAGGACATGAACTTGGTGAAGTCTAGGAAAGATCGGCATGACAGCTGCATTTAATGCATTGCTGGTTCAAATGTAAAAACATGCTTTTTATTGCAATGGCGAACTTAAAACAGAGAGATTGATAAATAATGAAACATGTCAAATAGTTTGATATGAAAGTTGCATTTTTAATGCACTGGAGGTTTTAATGCAGCACACAAATGTTTCTCGGAAAACGCTACTTTCAGTACATGATCGTTGCGTTATTTTAATGCGTTGGTGGATTAAATTAGCCGTGTAAAGATATACTTTTATTGCAATTGTGACATCAGAAATAGATGATGACATAGATGTTAAACGTTTGCCACGACAGTTATATTTTTTAATGCAGTGGTGGTTCTAATGCCTAGTGCTTAATCAAACATGAGAGAGATGCTGAGACACGACATGATTATTTAATGCATATGTGAATAATTATGCATATGTGCATGACTGACAAAAGTTAGATTGTTTAACATGACAGTTGCACAATGCATCGCTGTCTCAAATTCATCCCGTCAGGACATGTTTCTTATTGCACTAGTGAAATCAAGACAGAGAGATGTTAGATCGTTTGACATGACAGTTGCATTGCTGGTTGACATCAGCACTTTGGAATGCGTCGGTGTATTCAGTGCATTGTTTAAAAAATGCTTCTCCTGCTGCTGACAGATGTGACAGTTGCGTATTTCTCAACGCGTTCTTGGTTTAATGCAGGACGTGCTTCTTGTTAAACCTGCCACGGTGAGATCACTACCTCAGCTCGTGATCGTGCGTATAAATAGTACCCCAAATAAAAACGAAATCTTGTGGCATAGTTAGGTAAAAAGACTTCCCCGTGTATGTGCTGCTACGCGATTAGGGTTGCGGGGTAGGCCTACATATCATGGTATTATATGTTCGCGTGTATACGCTAAAGTCAAGAGTTTTCGTTTTTATTTGGCGTACTATTTATGCGCATTTTCACATAGCATATTGCACTTCAAATGCGTTTATAAAAAATGGGAATCGAGAGAGATGACGAGACCAATTGCTGTTGAATTTTCTTAATGCATTTTGTCAGGAGGAGTTTCTTTGTGGACTTGCAATAAAGTGTAAAGATGCTGGGAAGTTTTTTGTGATTTGACAAACACTTACAATTTTGAACTTATTAGTAATTACAGTGCATTATGTAAAAGGGCTTCTTAATAAAACATTGTTGTTTAGTTAGATTCTTTGAAAGATGCATTGATGGACTTAATGCGTCATGGATACAGCATTGAGAGAGGTATAGATAAAACAGCATCAACAAATTATAGTTTTTTGGCAGTTTTCATGAAGTATCCCAAACATTTGGGATCAAGAACTGTTTCAAGAAATGGAAGGAAATGGTGGGACTAAGAGAAAAAGACATGAGACATTCCTAACTTTTCTGTGCTTTTTATTGCATTGATTTTAAATAATGTCACATGGTATTGACAGCAGTCTGAAATGAGTTAATGAGCATGCACTAATGCACACAGAGGAGTCAGTGTGGCGTTTAAAGAAAAAGACGTAAGCACAAATCAGATCACTTTATGAAATTCCCAAGAGAGGGAAGTGAATATGAAAATGCCATGAAATGTGCAGCTGTATATGTATGGCATTGTGCGAGTAGCCGGATTAAACCCAGACTCTCTCAGGAGCATAAATAAGCTTATGTGCAATGTGAATGCACATTCCAGCAAAATGTCATGATCCCAACTGAATGTATTGTATGTATTTGCTTCAATGCTGCTTGCAAGCTAATGAGCTTTAATCCTAACTTTACCTATTCCACGGAAACCTATTTACAGGGGAAAACACTACACACCTTGTAAACACAATCCCTTCATTGTAATCCCTGTGATACAATGCTTGACACAGTTTTTCAGATCCATTGTTTTTAATCAGGTAATACCAGTTACAGTACATCTATTTGTGGAAAAACTGGGTTATTTTGTAGCTCCAGAAGCATGCTAACTTTGCTTAAAACAACAGGAGGAATTGGCTAAATGCATGGAAAAAGTATCATTTCTTTATAATTTCAACAGTAGGTAATAATGTGTTCATAGAACCTGTTTTAAAGCAGTTGTCATGTTAATGTTTTGTTTTTGTCTGGATGTGAATGGGTGCCGTCAGAATGAGAGTCCAAACAGATGGTAAACACATCATATATATGCAGTGATTTATTATGTATTTTGAAGTAAAAAAAAAAAAAATGTTATGCTGCTGTATTCACTCTTTTCAGAAACACAGAATCACAACAGAATTAATGGACACCTCAGGAATACCAGTTCCATAATTCCTTTTGTGATATGTTATAACAAAAAAAGAGGTCAATTAAATTATTAAAATTAATGATGAATTAGTTTGATCTCTTGTCATCTCCAGATGTTAACTGATGGACTGGAGTGCTGTGGATTATTGTAATGTTTTTATCAGCTGTTTGGACTCTCATTCTGACGGCACCCATTCACATCCATTACTGAGACACTGATGCAGAGCCTCATTTCTCCAAACCTGATGAAGTAACAAACTCATCCTAAACTTGGATGGCCTGAGGGGGGCCAAATTATTGCATTAACAGGAATTAAATGAGCTGATTGTAAGAGTGGATCTGAAAGCATTTAAGTGGGATTTGTGACAAAACATAAGAGTAAAAAAGCAGTCATCAGTAGCACAACTATATTTGTTGCAATAGCCAACATTACATTGTATGGGTCAAAATGATACATTCTTCTTTTATGCCAAAAATCATTATTATGTAAAAAAAAACACACAAAATAACAAAAATAGTTTTTTGCAAAATCGTACGTATTATACGAGTTGCCAATTCATATAAAAATTGTACGAATAACCTAAACCTACCCATAACTGGGGTTTAAACCCGTACATCATATGAATGAGGTTGTATGAATTAACACGAATTTTCCATATCATAAAATACGTGCAAATTGGTCGTGTAACACCTGTGGTGTCTTTTCACCAGATTTATTGGGGTTTTTTGTGGTTAGTTTTTTTGGAATGTTATGCACTTATGAATTGTTTACGAAAAAATGAGATTCAGTTTTGATCGTATGTTGCTAATATTAAAAACACAGTACTCGGAGTCTGTGAATTCTGCAAACAAAGTCAGATACAACCTACATGTACAGATACTGAAACAGCAGAATGCAGTCGTCAGCTAGTTTTTATTTATTTTTAAAGATGCTCAGTTTTAATGTGGTCTGTCAGTAACACCCGGCCAAGAACCTGGATATTCTTCTCAAAATCGCTGAAAACAAGCGCTGTTATTCAGCTCGACGGACTTTCCTGCCAAGCGCAGTCCATGTCTCATTTCAACAAAAACATGGTTACCGTAAAAATTTCCTTGACACAGGCTCCCGAGACCGCCAGACATCTCGAAGATCTTGAAGTGAAGAGGACAGGCAGCAGTTAGGTTATTTGCAGACTGAAAACAGGCCAGCTCTTCCAAGAAGCAGGAGTGTGTGGAGCAGATTTGTGATTGTTTTGTGTAAGACTGTGTTCCTGAGGTCAAGTGTGCTATTCCAGGCCTGATAATAGAGTCAGGACCTGAGTTAGTGGACAGCTGATGGGAAAATTGACCTTTGAAACCCTGCTGTGTAAGATGCTCATTTATCCTAATTTTAACCCCTTCTTCTGCCGCTGAGGTCAATAAGCTTGAGCTTGTGCCACCTGCTGCAAAACAGCAATATTAACGCTGTTAAATTCAGCTTCGTTTCAGTTTAAGGTGATTTTTGGCACGGTTGTGACAAAACAAGGAATGAAATCTGATGATAAAGGTTTTTAACTTTTCTGAAAATATTATTAAATGTTAAAATAAATGAGCACAGACTAAGATTAATTTAGCAGTAATTTTAACTATGAAAAATACTGTTAAAGCATTTATTAATCTTAGCCTGGGCAAATTTCTGTTGTAAATAGATGGAACTATTGTAATTTGGAATATCAGGGAGTAGTTTAATGGAATTACTATGTAGTGTAATTATAATTATATTAATTCAATATTTTATATATTTGAGCATTTGTATATATATGTGTGTGTGTGTGTGTGTGTGATGTATTCACATACAATATTGCACTAGAAATTAGGATTTTAACAATTTTAATAATATATAGGTCAATGCGTTTGTGTACAATATATATATATATATATATATATATATATAAGTTCGTTTAAACAATTAATCAGGTCCAAAATAAATGCTTTTGCTTACATGATATATGTGTGTTATGTATATTTATTATGTATGTATAAATACACACACACACATGCATGTATATATTTAACAAAAATAATTAGATATATTAATAATATATAATATAAATCATATATAAATTCTAATAATATAAATCATATATTTTCATTCTCGTGACCTCGTTGGTGTTCTTCCTAATCACAAATGTATGCTTCAGACGGGTACGTGTCGGACAGAGCTGCTAACCCCGTTACCTCGGGTAAACCCTGCTGAGAGCCAGGTCACTTCAGGACAGCAGCAGAGGAGAAACAGCCAGCTCTGGCCCGCAGCAGACTCTAGAGCTCACCGGAAATCCGCTCAAGCAGCAGCGAGACGCTCAGCTTTCTCCTTCCAGACCTCTGCTTCAGATGCGTAGCATAGCAACCGTCGTCAAGGTCCGCTCAGGATTATCCTGCTCAGAAGAGTACATCCTCGTCACTGAGCAGACGAACGGTGAAAAACAGCAGATACTGATGCCGTGTCGTGCTTCCAAGCTGCCTTTGTCCTGTTTTTAATCAGAACGATAATTAAACAATCCCAATCAGTGGCAATAATCAATAACATCTATAACCACATTTGTTTAAAACCGTATCAGCTATAATCACTGTAATTTTATATATTTACAATTATAGTTTAATTTTTTAAGCTCTTATTTATATTTTTTAAGCTTAGAAATTTTTGTTAATTTACCTGTTTCCATTCTTTTCCAAATTTTAGTTTTAGTTATTATTTATAGTTTGGTATTATTACTGTTATATTTTTTTTTATTATCTTTTTTTCATTTTTATTTTAGTTTAATTCTTAGTAGTTTTTTTTGACATTTTTATTATTCTGGGTGGTGGAAGCCACCCATATTAAAATCGCTCTCAAAAAGGGGTTTATCGGGCGTGGTTTAGCCGCCGAAGGCGG
>JAUCNO010001325.1:185666-195736 GCA_032353835.1 Enteromius viviparus | reverse complement strand
ATAGATAGATAGATAGATAGATAGATAGATAGATAGATAGATAGATAGATAGATAGATAGATAGATAGATAGAACTATAGACAGAACAACAGGCAGGCAGACAGATTTAACAGACAGGTGGAATGACAGACAGATAGGTGGAATGACAGACAGAATGACAGACAGATAGATGAAACAACAGACAGAATGACAGATAGACAGAATGACATACAGGTAAGATGACAGACAGATAGAAAGAACAATACACAGAAGGCCAGACAGGTAGAACAACAGACAGATAGACAGAATGACATACAGGTAGAACAACAGACATAGACAGAATGACAAACAGGTAGAACAATAGATAGATAGAACAATAGACAGAATGACAGACAGGTAGAACAACAGACAGATAGACAGAATGACATACAGGTAGAACAACAGACAGATAGACAGAACAATACACAGAATGACAGACAGACAGAACAACAGACGGATAGACAGAATGACTTACAGGTAGAACAACAGACAGATAGACAGAGCAATTTTGTTTCCCCATTCTCTCAAAGTTGTGGTTTTGGATCCTTGCCACTGTCGCCTCTGGCTTGCTTAGTTAGGGAAACCATCACTCTGTTCTACTTGATAATGTTCAGTGCTTTGCTACAATCTGTATTGTTAAAAGCGCTATATAAATGAAAGTGATTGATTGATTAATTGATTGAGCAATACAGAGAATGACAGACAGGTAGAACAACAGACAGATAGACAGAATGACACAGATATGACAGACAGGTAGACAGAATGGCAGGCAGGTAGAATGACAGACAGGAGAACAACAGACAGGTAGAAACAACAAACAGAGATGGAACAACAGACAGGTAGACAGAATGACATACAGGTACAACAAAAGACAGACTGACTGACAGACAGATAGACAGAACAATACACAGAATGACAGACAGGTAGAACAACATACAGATAGACAGAATGACATACAGGTAGAATGATAGACAGAATGACAGACAGGTAAAACAACAGCCAGATAGACTGAATGACAGACAGATAGACAGAACAATACACAGAATGACAGACAGGTAGAATGACATACAGATAGAATGACATACAGCTAGAATGACAGACAGGTAGAACGACATACAGATAGAACGACATACAGATAGAATGACATACAGCTAGAATGACAGACAGGTAGAACGACATACAGATAGAATGACATACAGCTAGAATGACAGATAGACAGAACAATACATAGAATGACAGACAGATAGAACAACAGATAGACAGAATGACATACAGGTAGAAGGACAGACAGACAGGTTGAATGACAGACAGACAGGTAGACAGAGTGACAGACATGATAGACAGAATGACAAACAAAAAACAGACGAGGCAAGAAAGGGAAAAGAGCTCCAAATGTGCACTACCACTAAACCATGGCTTTGATAGCTTCCTTGCTTTATTTGTGGTGATTTTGGTCAACTTAGAAACCACCTAGAAATGACATGCCAGCAAACGCTTGGTAGTTTAAAACTAGTTCCGATCAATGTACAAGGCTTTATTCAATAGTAGTAACAGGCGGGTATCGTAATCAACAGCAAACAGGTTTGTAGTAGGTAGGCGGCAAGAATCAGTCGAGATAAACAGTCCAGGGTCATACACAGAAAACAAACAGGGGAAAATACGCTCAGTAATACCTCCGTAGGACGATAAGACTTTGCGATGTAATTGTCCAAAACTGCGCTTAAACAAGCAACACCTGGCGTGAAGCAGCCGAGGTACGTGGGGTTAAAGAATCTGTGTAGGAACTAATATTCCGGTGAAGGTTCCTGCTGCTGGCGATCGGAGAGGGCCACAGAGGCACCATTGGTGACACGTTGCATTGTATTTGTGCATTAATTTTAATTTGGTTTGTCATTTTATTAGATTTTTTTTAATTTATTTTATTCATTTTAATTTAGTTTTTTATACTAGTTAAATTAAGAATGAGAAATGTTTCCTTTGCGACTAGTTGAAAAATACAGTTAGCAGTTATCTTATTTAACATTTTTTGAAGGGGTTCAGGTGTAAATTAAGTATATAAATCCTGAGATTAAACCCTCTTTGGTCATAAGCTGTTTTGTAAACTTAAACTCGTCTTACTTCCATCATCCCGTGCTCAGCATTTTTCATAAACGCAGTGCGAGTTCTGCCAGGTCGGAAATTGAACTGAAAGTCTGATGTTCCTGATATCCGACGGCCTCATTGTCAGCGCCGCGGAGCGTGCGCCGCTGACCTGGATTAAGTCCGGAACACGGTGATGAAGTATCCTCTTCTATCTGATTATACGTGCTGCTTCAGGTTCCCTGCCGACTGGGCTGTATCTTGCCGAAGCTGAATAAACCAGACAGCTCCGACTCTCTCCACACCCCACTGAGATGCTTATTTTAGCAACATGGCATTTTTTCTCCCCTATCATATCCCCTTTGAGAGAGAATGTGTCCCAGCATTAAATGTGCTTTATAATGTCTGTGCACGCAAGACAAGAAGCCATCTCTGCGTATGAACACACTGCTATGTAAGTAACAGGTGTACTTAAATCTATTGCTAATGTTTACTTTTTTGAGAGGGTGGTCAAATGTATATTTATAGTATAGTAATATTTGCTGTTGTTTGGCATATTTCCATGCCAGAATATCATATCTACAGTAGTTACTATGTAAGTACACAGCTACTTACTTTGTTTTCCCATTTATTGACTACGCAAAAGTAACATAACATATTGCTTTCCATAAAAACTACATAATTAGTTACATTTTATGGAAAGTAATGCAATAGTGCTTAAGTAACCTGCCCATAAATAACTAAATTCAGTATGTACACAGCCACTCAGAAGAAGAGTGACTCTATATTTAGTAGAGGGCCTTTTTATTTCACTTCAAGCTTGTTGTTTTGTGCATGAACAACAGCAGCTTTATTATAAGACTCTTTAGATACAACCTCAGTGACATTAAATTATGTTCAGCAGGGCACATCAGCCCAGACAAGTGGGAAAATGAAAGAAGGGGAGAAGAGGCGGGAACAATACGGACTGTTGTTGTGCCTAGCAGTCTGAAGCCTACAGCATGGAGGAGCTTCAACCATTAACTGTGTGTCAGACTCTCCAGGCACTAACAATAGCACAGACACTCTTCTCTCTCTCTCTCTCTCTTGCTTCTTCCATGTTTCATTTTCATAGGGAGATGAAATCGGCTCTTGTCCCTCGCACCATACTCTTGCACATCATGGTGTTGTTTTAGCATCAGACCTATTAATAGGGATGTTTAATGTGCGTTTTCCAGTTATTTATGCAAATCTCAGGATGCGTGTGACACCGACAGGCTTTAATCTTTTCGTTGTAGTGCTGAGGTACGTCAAGACGGGGATATTATTGGAACGGCGGGTTGTTCAATGTCAGGATTATTTTAGGATTTTCGTTACTAGGATGAAGTTTTAGTGCCTTTCCAGCTGAAATCTGACCTGAAATTGTAGGTTTTAAGTGTTTGAGGATTATGTGTCTCTAAGTGCTTTGAATTGTGTCTCTTTTTCGTTTCTTGACTTCTTAGGTCTAAAAAAAGATTTTTGAAACCGCTTGCAGGTAAAAAAAAATAAATAAAAATGGAGAAATAAGGGAACATTGTGGTGTTTTGACGTAGTGTCAACTCAAATTTTTATGATTCATATGTGTTTTCAGATGCCATAATCCCCGGGCGTATGACTTTAAGCCATTTTCAGCTCGTGTTTTTGTGCAGGGAGATTTATTGTAGTCATGTTTTCAGGCTTTTATGCTTAGTGTGCCTTGTGCTTTGCTCCCCATGTGTCCGCCCCTGCCAATTTTCGGTATTTCCTGTGTCCTTGTGATTATTAGTTGATGTACTCCCAGCTGTCTTCCCCAGGTTTCCTTAGTTATGTCCTCATTAGTGTGTGCATTTAAGCGTCTGTGTTTATACCCTCTGTGTCAGTCTTTAACACTCTGAGTTTTGGGGCAGTAGAGATGTTTGGACATGCTCTGATATTTGTGCTTTTTTCAGCTACTTATAACATATTATTGACCAACCTGTATTTTTCTTGTAATCAGCACAAACTGCTCTAATCTGTGTTTGGATTGTGATTTGTGTTGTTACCCTTTCAGTCGAATCACTTACACGATGTTACATATGGGAACTCGCTAGAAAGACCAATTGCCTTTGAGCTTAAAAAAAAAAAGGCCAACGAATATTGGCGTGCACAGATTGCATTCTAGTGCACCTCATCAATATGTGAATATAGATGGCACCAATGCAGTGCACCTGCAGACTTTCGCTTCGGAGCCGTCGGCGTTCCTGAGCTGGAGACCTCCTCAGCTTTCAATGCTGAAGTTGGAGTGGAGATCAATTCTAAAAGAGTTCCTGCGAGTTCATGCTCACTCTCGTCTAACAGCGTTGACTGGGTGGCTGTCAGCAGATCCTGCGGGCTGGTAGCCTTTTTCAAGGCTGTTTGTACCAGCTTTTTGCATTCCAGCGAAACAGACTTGCTGAGTGCACAGAGTTCATGCAAAAGGTCTCGCTTATGCCCCAGCTCCTCAACCCTCACCACCCTCGATGGCAGGGCAGCCAAAGGCTGTGTGGCGGTCCTCCAGGCTGAGTGCGCTGAAGTGGTGCATGCCCGCACAGCGCTGCCATTGGCTGAATCAGCTACGTATGCCTTCCAAAGCGTGTGAGCTCTCTTATGTCTTCACGGGCCGAGCATGTTGCTACGGGCCAGGCTGCCACCGCCCTGCACACCACGAGCTGCACGATGGTGGTCCTGATCAAGGGTTGCAGGAACCTCGCACCACGGCCGACCTCGACCCCTTAAAAAAGAGGCGACGGAGGTCGTGGGTGCGATCTCTTGGCCAGATGATGTCCACACTTGTGGTCCAGGAGCGGCATCTATGGCTAAACCTGGTGCAGATGGCAGCATTGACAAAGCCTGCTTTCTTGACGCTCCCATCTCCCAGGTCTCCCAATGCTTTTGTCTCCTTAGATGCTGACTCGGAGCACTGTTGCGCCAGCGCGGCAACCAAGGGAGCAGGTAGGGGCTGCCCAGGGCAGCCAGGCTTTTCTCCAGGACGTTTATCCTTCTGGGATCAGTTCCTGTTCCTTTCTTCCCACAGGCTGCCGCATCGTGGTCACGGCGGTCAACGTCCCCTTGATTCCCCTAGCGACCCGGATGGAAGCCCCTCACAGTGGTTAATACGGTGGTACGCCTTGGCTATGCGATTCAGTTCACGAGGCGCCTGCCCAGGTACAGAGGCATTTGCAGAGATGCCGCTGTCCTTCATGCGGAGGTTGCAGTCCTTTTGGCGAAGGACTCAATCGAGCCTGTCCCTCCAGCCGAGATGAAGTCAGGATTTTACAGTCCGTACTTTATAGTGCCCAAAAGAGCGGTGGGTTGAGATGCATCCAGGAGCTTTGAATCGGTCCCCTCTAAAACAGGCTGCCATTCAAAGATGCTCCAACCGAAGTGCATCCTAAGAATGTGCATTCGGCCACAGGATTGGTTCGCAGCCATTAACCTGAACAACGTGCACTTTCATGTTTTGATTTTACCTCAACGCCCTTACCACCCCTTACAAACCAAGGGCTGCACAGCTGTCCCCCAGGCTGAGCACGCTGTCATGGGGCATGCCCGCACGGCGACAGATTTAAAAATAAATAAATACATTTTTATTTGACTGAATTCATTCAAATCAAATCCTAAAATTATCCAGAGCAAGACACATAGTTGCAGATTTGAAAACTATCTTTGTATTGTCTTTTAGCTAATATTTTCTACATTGAGTTAAAGTTAAAGTTTTTATTGTGTTGCTATGATGTTTGCTGCTATGCAGTTGCAATGGTAGGTAAGAGTTTTATTGTGTTTTTGTGTAGTTGCTATTGTGTTTCTGTGTTTTTAGAGTGTGGATTTGCATTTGATATTCTAGTTAAGTGTTTTAAGTTTGTAGCTATGGTATTTAAGTGTTTTTAGTGTGTTACTACAGTATGCAGTTTTTAGTGTGTTGCTACAGTTTTTAAGTGTTTTTAGCATCTTAAAAAAGATCTAGTTGCTCTAGTTATTTAAATGCTTGTAGTGTGTTGCCTTTCAGTTGTTTTGGTGTTTTTAGTGTTCCACTTTTCTGTTGCAATGGTAGTTAAGTGTTTAAGCGTGCAGTTTCTGTGTTGTTTTAGTGTGTTGCTATGGTGTGTTGCCGTGTGGTGCTAGGGTACTGTGAGTGTGTCTCAGGTCTGTGAGTGATTGTTCAAATCTCGATAACTCTAATCACAATGAGCAGTATTAACACTGATTCTTATATTGCAAAAATGACAAAATGCATGCTTTTAAAGCTCTATAAATGGCTTTAGATAAGTGTATTTTTTAGCATTGCCAAGCAAGTAGTCCAACTTGCTTCTGCACTTCCTGTGACGACTGACGATTTCAGTGAGATCCTGAACTCCTGCGGCACCAGAGTGCAATCTAGGACAGAGCCTCGCAAACATTTTACACTCCCGTCAGGGTTTTTTTTCCCCCTTTTGTGCAGTTGCTTTTTCTTTCTTACGCTGTGCTCTGGCAGAGAGGATCCTCCCGCGCTCTGATCTGATCCGTTCTCAACAGGGTTTCTGCTCCACCGGTGGCTGTGAAGCTGTCCTCACTCAAGGTTGATTACATAATATCAAAGAGCTGACGCTAGGAACCAAGCTGCGTTTTTATTTTGACACAGAGCAACCTAAATTCACCCCATGCCGCAGAACGAGGTATAGCGACGCTGCAGCAGAGTGCAAATCGGGTTATGTAAGGTCAGACAGTCATCTATTAAGAGGTTGGAGGGGTGTAACTGCTTTAAAAGACAGATCCTGGGCCGGAGTCTGCCAAAATCCACCGCAGTATTTATAGGACGATTTACAACATTTGAAAGCCTTCAGGGCTGGTGTACGCTGGAACTGCACTGGAGAAAAATGCAGCAAAAACTCATCTGTAAAATCCTGTTGTGCCATTGCAGTCGTAGGGCCTGTTTCAAACTAGAAATCCGGGTGGTTATCTTCCTTTAAAGTGTTTGACAACTATGTTTTCCGGTTGTCAGTCACGTCTGTACACGTTATAATTTCGGGATCTTACAGATACGATTTACAAAATGACCGGATTACGGGAGAAATGAGAAAGACTGTCTTTTTCCCGGAATCAGAGAAGCTGTGATTGCAGCGAATCAGAGATCCGGGATTTGCATTCAGGTTTAATTCAGGTAAGCTAATTGCCTGCTAACGAGATTGATTTGAAAGAGTAGAAAGAGACAGATAATTAGTGGTGCAAATTCATACTTAACCTTAAACTTCGGCTTGCAGCATTTGTGCTTCAGATGATAGGTTTAGAAAATGTTATTTTATTTTTAAGCAGTGCTAAAAAGGCCCTCTTAACACCTCAGAAGTTGCGTAGGAATGCATTGGCAATCACTCACAGCACACAGACAAACCACCGTTTTCTTCAGAAAGCAACTGTGCTAATGGATGTTTAAAAGAGTGCCTAGGAAAGCAGCAAAACCTCTTCACAAGTTTTTTGTGCTCCGATTTGATGACCTTCCAGAAAGACTGGACTTGGATCTGGACTGGGGCTGCGTGATTAATCAAAATAAACCAATTTATTATTATTTAGCGATTGAATTACATAAATAAATCCACTGTGCGTTTCAGAGTGAAGTGCAGCACCGTGCTCATTTGCACGTGAGCAGCTCATAATAAAACAAATCATACCCTGACCGTCTTGTAATAAGAGGAATTTTCAGTTTTCAATAAAAAAAAAGTCTGTCCTTATCTGACATTATATAGACATCCGATGCCTACTGGGCACACTATATGTGTGTATTTATACTGTATATATATAATAAATAAACACAGATATGTTACAGAATTAAAACTTTTATTTTGGATGCCATTAATCATGATTAATCATTTGACAGCACTACTTATAATATACATTTTTTTTCTTATACTTATTATTATATATATATATATATATATATATATATATATATATTTTTTTTTTTAATAATAATAATAATAACTTTTTAATAAGAATAACAATAACAGTAAAATATAAAATATTATTTCTTTTTTGTTTTTAGTTTAGTTTAATAGTAATAATCAATATAAAACTAAATTTAATTGATAAACATTTCATCCCCACAAACAAGCACAACAAACCTATATTTTTTTCAATCACATTTTTGCAAAAAGTGTAATCATAATTATAATTGCAGTATGTTATCATTGCTTTCAACATTGTCAATAGTCTATTAGGATATACATACTGTATCTAATTCATAAAAAGTATAATTATTAGTAATATTATTAACATTTTATAGCGCTACTGATACATAAGCACTGCACATAGTTTGCATAAAACTCATCATCTCACTTTCCACAGCATTTCTCGTCGGAAGACAATTCTTGAGCAAAGAAAAAACAACCTCAAAGCATGCTCAAATATTCAAAGTCATGAAATAACCCCAAAATGAACCTGGTTCGTTTTTATTTTGCTTCTCATGCCATGCTCAAGTAGGTCAAAGGTAACTTCGTTGTAAAAATGTGAACGCAATGGGAAATACTGCACAGTAAATTGTTCTGTAAAAGTCTTGTTGTGGAAAATATCCCGACACATCTTGGAAAAGCCCCAGATGAATAGAAGTATGCACAAGCAGCATATTTCCTTGCCATTTTGGCTTCCATGCATGCATTTGGCGCACATGCCCTTGCAGACTTTCCAGGACACACTTTGTTGTGAAAAATATTTATCGCTTTGTACTGTGTGTCATCCGTTGCAATTTATGGGGCCTTGATTTCCCAATGCTTTCACAAGATCAGACCCAGTATGGCTGCATCCCAAGATCACGACGGGACCCTTAATTGCCTCTTTCTTTTTGACTGATTTCCCAGAGCTTCCCAACATTTTACGACTTTGCTCGTTCTTTCTAGGGATGGAGCGCATGTTTTGCCAGCGCTGTGCCGCAGATGCTCTTTGCTCCTCTGTGTTTTTCATTGCTTTGTGGAGCATCAGAGGAATGCATCTTGGAAGTTCTTAACATATTTTCTGACTAGAAATAAAAAACAAGTTACTATAGGCTTTGATAGGAATTGTGTATTACGATTCATCTTTATGAAATAACACTTACGCTGGGTGACATTCAAGACTTGATGATGATGATGGATGATGATGGCAATTTCTGGGAACGGCTAGAGATGGGAGAATAATTTAACCCAAAGCAGTGTGTTATGGGGATTCATTTCTAAAGGGCCATTCACACAGGATTTGTGAGCTATTTGCACTATTTTTTAAATCATTGGTCCAGCTTATTTTTATTAGCTAAGTTGCACTTTTAAACTGTGTTCTAATTAACCTTTTTATAAGCATAAAAGTATACACATAGCATTTACTTAAAATATTAACATTCACAAAAAAACTAAAAGAAAAAAATAGTTGCTAGTTTAAAAACAATGACAGATTAATCAACGCATCTGCAACATTTTGATAGTGAACGTGTTATAAATTGGCATGTAGTTGTGTTCGCAGATGGGAGTGTTTTTTATTGGAGTGTAATTATAACCAGTGCAACATGTGTTCAGCAATTAATTTCAGGGCCATTTACAAGGCTTGTGTTATTGCGCTGTTTTTAAATTGGTCTATGTGCCACACACTGATGCGTTTTCTTTTAAAATGTTGCAAAACACAGTAAAGATGCTAATTAAAATTTGTTTTGACATGCAGAGCATTCTGGTAACAAAATGTTCTCTGAACGTTGAAGTGAGGTTCTTCCTGTAACATTAATGGTACGTTTGTTTAGAGTTATCTGGTCTTAATAATGTTCTCAAAACATTCATACAGTTTATTCTTAGATGTTGGTCTAACGTTTTCTAAATGTTTCAGAATGTTATGAGAAAGTTCGAAAGTAGTATTTCCATAATCTTTGCAAAATAACGTTTAGTAAAAAAAAAACCACACACACACACACATATATATATATATATATATATATATATATATTAAATGGTTCTCAGAGCTGTGTCTGCTTG
>JAUCNO010001325.1:136301-165429 GCA_032353835.1 Enteromius viviparus | reverse complement strand
ATTATTGCACGCCAATATTCATTGGCCTTTTCCAAAAGACTCGAAGGCGATTGGTCTCTCATGCGAGATCCCATATGTAACGTCGGAGTGAACTCGACTGAAGGGGAACTGTAATATAATCAATAACTCTACAGCAGTCAAACAGTCAGCAATATTCATATTTAATCATTTATTATGAAGCAATGACCCATCAGACAATGAGTGCACAATAAATATTTCTGGATGGATTATGCAGACAATATTCAAAACAATACTAACACATTTCATCACATAATTCAGCAACATTCATCGGAAATTTTGCACAGACCAACAACAGGTCCTTTATAACAGATAAAGATCTAGAATTTCACACTGTGTAACATTTTCTTTTATTTGTAAACACAACTAAAAGTTTTGAAATATAAAATATAAAAAAAACACTGTTTCAGTCTTTCCACTTATACATTTCATGTTACTTGCTGTTTCTTAACATGTTTTAAGAAAAGTGATTGCACTGACAGGGGATTACTAACCAAAACTTTACACCTTTCCCTAAAGTTAATCTCTATGTATTAATTTCTATGAAATCACAAATGTATCGTTTTTTTTTTTAAATACAGCAATAGCAAATAGCTTCAATTTAACAAATAACTTAAGGGGGTCTGAATACCTTTTGTACCCACTGTATATGTGTGTGTGTGTTATATATAATTCCTTTATTGCGTCATTTTTATTTATTTATTTATTTTTTGCATATTGAGAATTTAATGAAAGTTAAGCACATTTTCTTTAATTCTTATTATAATTTACTATAATTGAAATATTTTCTATTATAATATAATACTCTTATATATAGAACTACACTGAAAAAAAAACTGTTTATTAATGTGAAATTTTAAAGCAGGAAGACTGAAACCTTTTTAGTGATTTTAATATACCTTCATTAATGCTAATGTATTATTGTTTTAATAATTCAAAGACAGTACAAAATAATATGTTGTTGGGTAAAATGTGTATGGGAATGTGTTCTTATGGGGTTTATGAGAAATATTAACCAGGCAAATAAAATGCACATTTCCAACACAAAGACAGTCTGAACTGTTAGAGCTGGTCCACAGGCGCTGACCGGAGGACTCGAACAGCAAGCTCGTACACGGCAAACACCACCATGTTAACAGGAAACGCTCGCAGGCAGTTTATTCCCAGACTTCTGAAGAAGATCCCTGGCCCTTCGCCCCGGACAGTCTCGCTCAGGCAGTGAAGAAGTCCTCGGTATCTCTTCTCTCCTCGGACTCCGTCCATCTGCAGACGAGCTTTGATCACGTCCATAGGTGTCCCGACAAACCAACCGGTCATTCCCGCTAATCCACCAGACAACAGCACCGCTGACCATTCTGACACACACAGAAAGATACACACACACACATACAGAGACATTCACACACAGATTTTGAGAAGCCTTTATTTCTTCAGCTCTCAATCAGCATTGCATTATATGTTTGGATCATTTCAACCTCATCTTACTAAACATATTAGTGGAGATACAGAGTGATGTTTAAATAATTTTATGTCAGTATCTGCTCTACTATTTTAAAGATCTGTTACTAAGCATCCTCAGCAAATTTAATAGAGCTTTCAGAGTTTTAAGTGGGAATTATGCCCAATTTTGATAGACTTTTAATTATTGGGGATTTTAACAAAAGAGAAGATACCCTTGAAGAATGTTCAAACCAGGCTGTTTCGTATTTTTTTTTAAATACTATGGAATTCAATGGTGACCCAGAACAGCCTGATTACAAACTTTTTCAAAATATCTTCCTTTGTGCTCAGCAGAACAAAAAAAATCATACAGGTTTGGAGATTTACAGATTTACTCACTCGAGGGTGAGTAAATCATGACAGAATTTTCATTTTTGGGTAAACTAATCCTATAAGATTAACAGCTGCCTGGAAATAGCAATGGTTCCAGGTGAAATGAAGCACACATTGCACATCCACTTAAAAAAAAGCCTAATATAGACCCAACAGCATTGACTAATTTTAGGTCAAATCTCTCTTTAATGTCAACATTTTTACAGAATACAGTTTTTCTCCAAGAACAGAGCTTTCAGTGGGTTTTGAAAGTGTTCCAATTGGGTTTTAGGAAAAAACATTATACAGAAATAGCACTGGTTAAAGTTCTGAGTGATATTTTACTGACTCTCGATGCTGTCAAATCTGCTGTGTTAGTGCTGTAAGATCTGAAGGCAGCATTTGATACAATTGACTCTGTTTTGATTTTTCGTTTTGGAGCACTTGGTTGGGTATCCAGTGCGCTCAAATGATATTAATCCAATTTTAACAAGAGAATGTTTGCTCTGCTGGTGTGTAGAGTTAAGGTCCTAAATGTTCTTAAATTTTCTTCTCCCAAATGAAAGCAAAACTGAGATTTTGGTACTGGATGTCCAAAAGACGTCCCTGGATGTCCAGTTTTGGTACTGGACGTCCAAAAGACGTCATAAAAAGATGTCATAAAAACTTTCATTCTGGCTGTCAGGGGATGTCATTTCAACGTCTGACTAAGACGATTGTTCAGTGGGTGGCTTAGCTAAGAGTCTTAGCTAATGTTAAACCATAATTGTCTTTTAAGGACACTGAGTGGGGCATTCATGCTTTTATTTAAATTTGAAAGTCCTGTTGCTGGTTTTTAAAACTCTGAATGGGTTAGCTCCTGTACTGTATATCTGTCTGACTTACTATCTGTTCCTAATCCTGAAAGGTCTCTTAGGTCTTCCAAACAGAGACTAAACATTCCTCGAGCTAAATTGAAATCAAGAGGCTTCTATCAGATCTGCCTCTACACTGAATGAGTTTACAGAAAACTCAAACCCACCTCTTTTTCTCTTGCTTTTAACTGTACTTAATTGGACTGTGTTCTGTGCTGTAATTTATGTTGTTCTGAGTGCAAATGATGTTGATATTCAAATCATTGTATAGGTCAACAGTTATTGTTTGTATTGGTCCTATATAAATACTTAATGGGTTAAGTGAAGTGTTCACCTGGCTCTTTCTGTTCTGCCGGTGTCAGAAGTGAACACAGACTGCTGTAGGTCAAGAAGTAGGTGGCAAATGATGGCCCGTCTCTGAAGGCCAGGGGCAGAGCTCCTCTGTAAAGTCCTAAAACACCCTCATCTCTGACGATGCTCAGCAGACAGTGGATCGGACCGCTGTATTTAGGTTTGAGTCCACTTCTGCTGCTCTCCGTCTGACACTGAAGACGAACCTTTACCATGTCACCCGGTGACATTACACAAACCTAGGAACACAGAATATATAATGAAGGGTTTGACCAATCCATGTGTATGTTTTATTGAAAATCAGGCTTATGTTTCTTGATTTTAGTATATTTACACTTAAAAATAATGGTGCTTCACGATGCCACAGAAGAACGTTTTTTGGCTAACATCTGAAGAACCTTTATGTTTCAAAAAAGGTTATTTGTGACAAAAAAGATAGCTCAGATTTAAAAAAAAACATATTTAAATGTGTATATTTTTCTTACAAAAACGGATCGATTTACTTTTTTAACTCCTTTATTAACTCTCTGGAGCCATGTGGGGACACTTTATAACAGTTGGATGCACTTTATTGAGCTTCACAACCTCAACACACCCATTATAAAGTTTGGAAGAACCAAAAAAATTTTTAATATAACTCCAATTGTATTCCTCTGAAAGATTAAAGTCATATACACTTAATATGTCTAGAGGTTGAGTAAAGCACAGGCAAATTTTAAATTCATAAAATTCATCCATTTAAGAAAATCTCAGACCTGTGCAACTCCAGCTGCCAGGCCTGACAGAAACACATCAAGCTTGGTGTTAGGAGCGCCGATCCCATGGATCTTAACCAAACACTGCAGACAGTTCCGGTAAGTGCCAAACACCACCGAGGACGTCATGGATATAGTAGTGACCGGCAAAGCCATTCCCTTAAAGAAGCCATGAACCTGCAGCAAAACAAGAGGCATAAAATATCAGAAATCTAACAGATAACATGACTCTATTATTACTACCGCTGCATCCACTTTATTTTGCAATGTGCAAGCTATACAATATATTGGCAAAAGTATTGGCACCCCCTTTTAATGAACAGGTTTGACTACTTTAGTAATTTACATGAGTACAAAACTTAATGTTTAAGTATATCAACAGTGTTTTTGAACTTTTTCCAATCAAACACACTTGATTTAGAGAGCTGAAATTTTTAGTAATTAGTCAAATTGAAATTAGTAGAAGTATAAGACCTGACCTCAAATAAACTGGTCTAATGCAGGAGAAACCTGTATTTGTGCTTTTTATTTGCTTTCTAGGAACAGCGTTGGGAAACACTGTAAAAGGTGTGTTATTATCATGTGAACATAGCTGTTGCTTTTATTTATGTGGCTTTACTTTATTTTGTAATGTTCAAGCTATACACAATATCTGGTAAATACTCCCCTTCTAATAACAGGTTTGACTGTTTGAATTTACATGAGTACAAATCTTAACGTTCAAGCATATAATGATATTCTAGGGAACATTGTGCTTCTATTTTTAGCAGTGGTTTGGACAGATAACTTTTCTCTGTTGCAACTAAAATGAAGTGTCTTAAATGACGGTACCCTTATGTACAGATCACTGGTGTTTGGAGGCACTGTCAAGTGAATAGAAATTAGAATAGAAAAGGGTCCTGTCCAGACTGTTGCTATGAAATAAGAAGCACACAATTCCCTGAAATATCATTAAATGCTTAAACATTGAAAGTTGTACTCACGGAAATGTCTAAAGTAGTCAAACATATTCATCAGAAGGGGGTGCCAATACTTTTGGTAATATAGTGTATTTTCTGCGAATGTGTGAGACTTTCAGTTCATTAGAACAATAGCAAAGTGGAGTGAATGATAAAACTATTTACGCTGCAAATAAGTGCAAATTTGGGGAGCGAGCCGGGAGAACGGCAAACTCCGAACCCTAGTGGATGGAACCCTAGCGTGGGCAAGAATTCGGCGTTTGGCTCGTTCACCGTCTGCCTCCCCGGAAAGGTGTCATTTTTAAGGAAACGGTGGAGAAGGGGAGGAGGAGGAGGGATGCACAAAAGCGAGATGTGGGGAAATGAAAGCTGGGAGAATTTATAGTGAAGGGGAGAGATTTGATTGGGTGCGAATAAACAAAGGATGATTAGGTAAACGGGCTGTGATTACTCGTTCAGCGATCCTCTCGAAACAAAGTTATTTGCAAAACTTTTACGCGCATTCAAGTTATAAAAGGCCATACTGCTAATAAAATTAGCTCAAAACAAATCAAATCTATAATGATATCTCAATGATACTTTAACAAGACACAGAAATGGCTGTGCAGCTGAATTGTGTTTTTGGGGTTTCTTTATTACTTTAATTACTGAAAGAGCACTAATCATTAAACATGAAGTAAACATTTCATACCCCTTCTTTTTTGATGGTGGTTACGATGCAGTGCCAGATTCCAGTGAACTGTTTCTGAGTTTGGATTCTGACCTGTGCAGGGGTCAAAACAACACATCAGGTTCATGAGATGATGTTAAATATAATATAGCATTTAATTATAATGCATGATTGTCTGGAACAAGTGTACTTTAACAGTATCCAGAGGATAACCGACTGCCACACCACACGCTCCTGAAACACAATAACAGCACATAAGAACAGTTTTTGCATTAGGATGAATGACATGCACTCGAGTAGGACACATTCCAGAATCAAACATTCTGAAATGTTAATGATGAATTCTCACAACATATTGTTGAGTTCTGAATGTACAGTACGTTAGGGAGGAGCTGCTGAAGCATTTCCCAACCCTGTTCCTAAGGCACAACAGTGTTCTCGAACTCTTCACAATCAAACACACTTGATTTAGAGAGCTGAAATTATTAGCAATTAGTCAAAACGAAATTAGTAGAAGTAAAAGACCTCAAATGAACTGGTCTGATGCAGGAGACGCCTGCCTCACAGCAGCACAAAACGGTTGTCAATGATGTTTTTCAGTCCTTAGTACAGTTACGTTCACACACATTTCACATTCACAACCGCATTCTCAGAACACAGGCGTTGTGTGAATGGAACAGAACTGGACAACTAGTTGTCAATCACATCATACACTGTGGAAAAGCAGCTCTGCCGCACAAACGCGGGTCTATCGTGCTACGTGCTTTCATGTGTGTTTTCAGTAACTTACAGTAAAGGAATAATAAGCTGTGTTTCATCTTAGTTTTATTTTCCCATCAGTTTTTTTCTCAAATTTAAAAAATGTTGTCGGATAATAAAGATTTGAAGAAAGAACTCACGGCTAAATTGGTCTCTTGTCATGCCAGTGATAAAACTTTTAGTTTTGTGGGCATTGTCATCTTTGATATGACTTCAGTTACTGCCGCTATGGTTACTGGTAAGGAATACGGGTTGCTCGTTCATACAGACAGAATTCTAAAAACAACAGAAAGCTATTGTGTGAACGAGACATTTCGAGACCCACACTGGCAAAGAAAATACAGGATTGACTACTGTATTCTGCTGCTGTGTTAATGCAGTGTGCTGCTTGTTTGCTTTCCAGGAACAAATGTTGGGAAACATTGTAAAAAAAACAGTAATTAAACAGTAATTAATTTTTTTTTTATATATTAGCCTATATTGTTTTTTATAATTTCATTTATTTTTGTTGTTGTTGTTATTAAATTCTTGTTTTATTCATGCATATATATTTTCATATTAAATTCTATTTATAATTTCCAATTAAAATAGACTTTTATGAATGTTTTAAGGTGTGCCTAATACCTTATATTATTGCTGTTTTTCTAATTAAATGAAGAGAATAATTGTTAGATTACAAACACACACAGCATATACTGTATACTACTGTATACTGTATATTTCTTTCTATTCTGTTTCTAGTTCAAATGGACTCATGTGTTTTATTATCTTTTCCCCCTTTCTCTTGAGAACAAACAATGTAGACAGTTCCTAGCGTGCACTTGATTTTATCCAAGAATAAATGCGCAACCACTTTACAGTAGCCTATATACACAACACACAGACTCTCTCAAAACATTAGACTTAAATCCGACAATTTAACCGGACAAACAGCGACTTTTTAATGTACTGTACCTCCAAATGATCCTGCAAGAAAATCTGCGAAATGCATCCCGTCTAGTCATTCTAAACCTTTATGACAATATTATTATAGTTACGGAAAAGTAATTGCATAATGCAGCGCTGTCGTGCCCAGTCAAGGTTGTAACGTAGTTTTTTTTATCTGTGTTTGTGCTTTTGTAACTGCCCTTCCTTCTCACGTGGTTCCTCTGCAACTGCACCAGCTTGTTAGTGCATGTTCTTATTTAAAAGCAATAATTAACATGTTGATTGTATTGACACCGGTGCGTGCATAACACGCGATGTGCATATATTTGATTATCTCTATGTGACTTTACTTTTTTTATAAAATGTTTATATTTCCGCTCATGCAGGCGATCAGTTGCAATTTTGTGTGTTACGCATTTGATGAATAAAGCTTTATTTAATTAGTCCGGATCTATGACAGACCGAGTGAATTTATTCTCCACACGCATTGCAGTATTCGGGTTTGTACCCAAAGACGGCATAAACACGCTGATGCAACGCGGAACAGAAATTACAAGCGTAATGAATCTTTTTTCGACCCGATTCCTTTCGATTCGGTCGAGTCGATTCGCGAATCACTAGACGAAGCGTGCCAGAATCATGATCTTGAAAATATAGCGACAACAGCGATATTTTACCAAATATTTATCTTAAAAAAGGGTACAGCTTTACTATACTTTATTTGTATGTTAAAAATTGTATGTAATGTAATTTGTAATGTAAATGTAAAAGGTTAGAAGGATTTACACATAGGCTAATATTGTAAATGTTATAAATACTTATAAATGTTATTTAAAAGTTATTCTTGTTATACTCTATAAAATAAATGTTAAAATATAAAATATATGATGTCTATCTATCTAAGGTAATTTTACCTTAGTAAAAACTGAAATGGTTCGGTCGGTCCGAACGAACCGATTCACTCCAACGAGTCAGACTCTCCGGCGAATAGCGCCACTACGGCGAAGGTGTGTCATGAATATTAATGAGCCCAACCTCCTATGGCTTGGCTTGGCTACTGAATATTAAAACGCCTTGCGATGACGTTCTCGGTAACTATCCAATAGCGAAGAACCGCCTTGTAAACGCGCCTTCGCCGTAGTAAAATTCCAAATCAGAAAACCCGCTCGAACGCGCATGACACCGAAAGCAGGAACAGGAATTTTTAAATCCGAGGCTCGCGATTGGGCGCACGCACACACACCTCCTCACCGACACCCATCCATCCAGAACCCGCTTCACAAATAGACAGTGAACCCAGCAGGTGGTAGTCAAGCTAGTAGGTGAAATTTTCCACTACGACGCGATTAGTGACTTACTGTTGGCTCAGAGAACCTCCACTGAACCTCAAGACTTACCACAGGCATTTCAGCTCAGGCCCGAGGAATTAACTAACTAACTAACCAGCCCAACCGAAACCCAGTAAACCTTTCAAAACAGGTTAGAGCTCATCCTAAGCAACGCTTGCTTCTGTCAGCCTAAAGCAGTGATGGACTTCCTTGCTGGATGCATAGGAGGTAAGGCATTTCTACTAACGTTAGTACATTAACGTTAGAGTACAGTAAACTCCTCCTGTCTGCTAGATTAGGATTTAGTTAAGCTCGTTAAGAGGGTCTAACCACTAACGTTCCATCAATAAAGGTTGTGTTTTTACATTCAGACTCCAACTGCTTGGAGTGCGGTAACTAGTCATACTCATACGCGTGGAGTCTATTCTGAAGTTCGTCTGGTGTAATTTACACGGTTGGTGGATCACACATGCTGAATTATTTGTAGTGGAATAGGAAGCCACGTCACGCAGGACACGTGATAAAGTTTGTGTTTATTGAGACTCTTAAATAGCCAACTCATGATTAATCCATTTTATATGCAGTATATATATTAGAAATTAGAAAGTATGCTCTATCTAGCTAAATATCTATCTGTCTATCATCTCAGTAACTTTTCTTTAGCTGTTGGTTTTCTGTAGGTGTAATTAGTGTGTTTTTGAGCTAGTTGAGTCACATCTGCCACCTCTGAAGTGTGGAATGTTGCATTGTTACTGATGCAGTGCTGCTGAATGATGGACGTTCCAAATGTGGTTACAATGTCAACATTTTTCTTTGTGGTGAAAACTACAGAAACTGCAGCAAAATAAAATTTTAAATCTCAAAAATGTTTTTTTTTAATTATTATTATTGACTTCTTTTCTTAAAATTAAAAAATCTAAACTTATACATGGCACTTTCTTGCTCAAATTTAATGAAATCAATAAATCAATGAATAAAAAAAGGTAAATGCACATTTTTATCACTCAATTCTGAGGTTCTTTTATGTCAGTTGTGTTTATATCAGACAATCCGGACTTTTCTTCTCAAATTTCACAATTCTATATTGTAATTCTCATGTTGCAATTCTTAATGTATGGTAGAAACAAGCTTCCATAGAAGTTATATAATTCTGAGCCAAAGCACGTTTTGGGTTTTTTGTGACATTATTTATACGTCTTTTACAACTAATTTAAATAGGTATCATGTGCAGTATACAGTTTACTTTGTATTATTTATTCAGCATCAGTTATAAATTCTGTTCTAATGCAAATACATCATAGTCAAATAAGCACTTTCCCCCGACAGATTTGTTCAGGGATAGCGAGTCTGTAACCATAATGAGAGGAAAAGATGAAAGTTTAAAAATCAGTTTTACTAAACGCATTCAGATTCACTCACATATTAATTGAATATGATATATTGGTTAGAAATAATTCAGATGTTGTCAAACCGATTCCATATGTCTGACTTTAATTAGATATGTAACCTACAAGCCTCCTTGGAGTCGTCCTGTTCTCTTGTGTGAATATCAGTCATGCATGAGCTGCTGTGAAATGTGTTTCCCGGAAAAGCCCAGAATAAACGCCCGTCCATGTCCCGTTAAATGCAGAGGCGACCCACACACCCCTGCAGGAGCCAATCCTCGCCTCGGGACGAGCCACGTCTCTCCCTGCTCCTGGTGGCTTGTGTTTCATATTACAGACTCACAGGTGAATCACAGGTGTCTTTATGAGCCCAGAGCATCATGGGGACAAGCCACAGTTTGTATTTCACTAAGTTTATAAATTAATAATTAGATTATGTGACCTATAATGTTTTAAATTAACAAGAGCTTAAATATAGCTTTTTTCCAACTAATATGCGTAAACACACACACACACACACACACATATATATATATATATTACACTGACAACTATTTGCATACTGCATATATATCATATTAAAAATGATTAAAAAAACAATCAGGGCATGTTTTTCATGCCATTTTACAACACAAGTTATGCTATTTAATGATCTAAAATATCCCTGCTCTGTAGTTCTTTTATATGTATGTGTTTTTTGGTTTTACATAACATCACTGTCATCTCAAGTCAGCTCTTGGACCTGAGTCTGTAGTAAGGGCCTCGTTCTGATTGGTCAGGATGGACCAACGCCTTCGGTCCAGACTGACCCCCATCAGCCCGAGCACATGTGGGTTCTTCATTGGTCTCTTTGGACTGAAGGAGTAACTGATATGTAATACCCTGTGAGATACTGAGATAGATGACTGACTGTGTTGTGGGCTAAATCCAACCAAATAAAACCTAGTATTTACCCTTTTGTACATTTACAGCTGTGCATATAAGAGTTTGACACAAAATGCTGTGCTAAATGTGGTCATGAATGATGTGACAGTGCTGTGTAGGTATGTTGACATAACATTTATTTAAAAAAAATCAGAATGGCAAAATATAAACTCAAAAAAGTCAAAATTCAGAATTGTGAGACACTCAGAATTTAAATATGTTTTAGGAGAAAAAGATATAATCTCAACTGTGAGTCGTAAACTCAAAATTGCGAGATGGTTTCAGAGGGAAAAAATGATCAGAATTGTAAACGGAGCATAAAAATGTTTTATTAAGTGACTATTTTTATCAAGCAAACAGTGTTGTATGTATTACTCAGTAATGCACCGTTTTAAACTCTTGCTTCTCTGTTCTGGGCAGGTGCTGCTGGGGTCCTCGTCGGACATCCTTTCGACACAGTTAAGGTTAGTAATCATCAACTCATGTTGTTCGAAGGCAAGTGCTTTCGTTGCACGTAATTTGAGCAAATCTGTCACCTGAGCCGGCTGTTGATTTCTCTTAAAATGAGCGAACACACTGTTATCATCGCTATTTTTGGCTGATGTTTAACGCAGGGAGCTTGTTATCTGTCGTGATACTTTACTCCATCCTATCTGTTTCATGCTGAACCCTGTGACTTAAAATGACTTCTGTTGCTAAGTTCATCAGTTTGAGAAAATAAATCATACCGCTCCTCTGCTCACAGGCTTAATAACAAGGTAGTGATGCAATTAACTGTTACAATAGTTTGTATTTATATGATTTTATACTCCGCAGTATCAGGAACAAAAATAACGGTGATCACAATGAACTAAAAAAAGTAAACCAGAACATATAAATTCACACTAAATAAATAAATGCTATTCTTATGAAAAACAGGCACATTCAAAAATTATACTCAAAATTAAATAATTTAAAATTATTAAATCAACTTACCAGTTTATTGTGCGTGTATATTTGTCTTGTGTATTTATTATAAATAAATATATTTAATAGTGCTGTCAAACGACTGATCACGATTAATCGCATCCAAAGTAAAAAGGTTTTAAATTATTTTTTTTTAAAGGTAATACTTTTTTTTAAATAGTGTTTATACTGTGAATATATATTACAAATACATGCATGCATTTAAGAAAAATATTTAATGTTTACATATTAAATATATTTATATATTATAAAATATATAAATATAAATTATACAGTATGTGTGTATTTATATATTAATAATAAACATATATAAATATATACATAAAAATATACATAAAGATATATTCATCATAAACATGGATCTTGTAATGCGATTAATTGTGTTTAATCATCTCGCAGTACTATACATATATATATATATATATGTGTGTGTGTGTGTGTGTGTGTATATATATATATATATTTATATACATACATACATACATATACATGTATATGTTTATATTTTAGGCATATACTTAATACTATTATTATTATTTATTTTTTACTGGTATATACATTTTATAGTTGGTTTTGTTCTAAATGAATTACTGTAAATGTGTTATTGGATCACTTCTTGTAAGGTTTAAAACTAGGCTGCGGCCATGTGCTGGTCTTCAACCACTAGACCACAACGGTGTTTCTGAGCGAGCTCTTGTATGCATGGTTTTGTAGTAATCAGATTGTCTCTCCTATAGGTTCGTCTTCAGGTCCAGAGTGTGGATAAGCCACTTTACAGAGGGACTTATCACTGTTTCCAGTCCATCATACGTCAAGAGTCAGTGAGTAGAAACTTCAGTGGTTTTAACTATAGAATAAACACTCACGAACACAAATAAATATATATTTTTTTTCTATTCATTAATATTTTATTAAGAACTTTCAGTTATTTTAAAAGAATTATTCTTTATACTTGAGTAAAATAATAACCAATTATATTACTACTTTTTTTTTTTACACACACTTGCACTAAAAACCAGATCAGTTTCATGGGAAAACATGCAATCTGGGTCACATTCAGTTGCGGTTGTGGTCAAGAGTGTCAAAGGTGCGAAGGAACTTTCAGTTTAAGTACAGATAAGATGTCAAGCATAAACACGCAAATCATTTAATTGTACTTGAGTATTTTAAGAGACATGCAATAAGATGCAGTTGAGATTTTCTTTTTAATCTTTTTGATGCAAAAAAACAAACCAATTACATAATATATACCCGAAAAAAATACACAAATATATTACTAATGGAAAAATACACAAGACTTACAATTGAATATTTATATTGAGGATAATTGATTTTTGAAAAAATTTCTCCTGGGAACATATATCAGGATATAAAGAGTGTATGTAATTGATATTTCTGTGTTTTTTAGCTTGTTTGACTGACCTGAGTCAGTATAAACACTTCAACAATGTACGGTTGTTTAGATACATTTTTAAATATGAATCCTATTAAAGTCGTATCTCTATATTTTAAAAAATCAGACACAAATGCATTTATTTAGTTGTTTATTTTTATTACAATATGCTAATTATACAAAGCTTAGAAATATTTTATTAATATTCATCACCTGATGATCATGACAATCATTTTCAGACACAAACTTTGAACGATAATATTATTTTACGTGAAACTATATGAATACTTATTATTTACTCTTATATTTAAATTAATCTTTTAACCATCTTATATTTGACTTCATATTACTATTTTATATTAATTACTTTACACTAATATATTATTCTTTTTATTTAAATTGTTTATATATATTATTAGTTACCTTTTATAGTTTGTTAAAATATTGTTCAATTCTTGCATATAATTAATTGAAGTGTAGTTGTTAAGACATTTTATTTTTGAATACCGTTTTGAATACAGTTGTTCAAATTTCTTTGCAATGCTTTTTGTAATCAAAAATGAAGACGGCAGGAAATTTACGAAACATCTTCCTGAAACATGATCTTTACTTAATATCCTAGTGTTTTTTTGGCATAAAAGAAAAAAAATATATGCAGTGTATATTGGCTATCGCTTCAAATATACCTGTGCTACTGATGACTCCTGGGTCACATACATGCAAGTAAACAAATGCACCTTGCATCACTTTGTTTCACTTTATCCGCAGATGCTTGGCCTTTATAAAGGCATTGGGTCACCCATGATGGGCCTGACGTTCATCAACGCCATCGTCTTTGGTGTTCAGGGCAACACCATGCGCAGGTTGGGCGAGGATACACCCATGAACCAGTTTCTAGCCGGAGCGGCGGCCGGCGCCATCCAGTGCGTGATCTGCTGCCCGATGGAACTGGCCAAGACCCGAATGCAGATGCAAGGAACGGGCGAGAAGAAGAAGTCCTCTCGAAAGGTCTACAAAAACTCACTGGACTGTCTGGCTCGCATTTACCAACGCGAGGGTTTACGCGGAGTTAACCGAGGAATGGTGACAACTCTCATCCGAGAGACACCAGGGTTCGGGGTTTATTTCCTGGCGTATGACCTCCTGACACGATCGCTGGGGTGTGAGCCAGAGGACCCGTACATGATCCCCAAGCTGCTATTCGCCGGTGGCATGTCAGGAATCGCGTCTTGGCTTTCAACGTATCCGGTGGATGTGATAAAATCCCGCCTCCAAGCCGACGGGGTTGGAGGAAAGTACCAGTACAGCAGCATCATGGACTGTACAAGGAAGAGCATCCAACGCGAAGGTTGGCGGGTTTTCACACGCGGACTTACTTCCACTCTACTACGGGCGTTTCCAGTCAACGCAGCCACTTTTGCAACAGTCACGCTCTTCCTTTTGTACGTACGCCCAGACGAGGGGTTGAAAGATTGCGAAGCAGCTCCAGCTTCGCATCAAGCGTCGTTGCAGCAGCAAGCACAGCCATCCAGTCTGTGAGTAAGCTCAGCTTTCTGGGATAGCGACTAGCATAGCACCTCCCTAAAATAGTGGCTGACCTGTTACTAAACAAACAGTTGCTGTGCACCGAGCACATCGGTCTACTGTAAACGGAATTGCACAACCTTTCTATCCGTACAATGACTTGAGCTCCACATCTATATAAATATATATATATACATATATAATTTTTTTTTATTTTGTTTTATATGTTCTATGATATTTAACAAAGACGTTCCCTGAGTCTGCCTTACGAGAGCTGAACGAATCCCCAAAGTAAGAGTTTGCATGTTTGCAGCTCCTTTTGCTGTAACTTTGCGGTACTGGTAAAACTTGACTGAATGTTGCAAACTATTGCTACACCGAAGAGATTCCAGTGTCTAAACAAATGCTCAAGTTTAGTTAGGGTGGACACCAGTTGATGTGAATGAAATAATCCTGTTAGAATGTAGAGTGTAGGTTGTGCTGTCTTAAGGTTTTAGGTCATTTTTGTTGTCCACTTTGTGCATTTTGAAAAAGTAGTTACCAAGGTCCTTCCCAGCCTCGTTTTTGTTTGCATCAAACTTAACATGGCCTCTACCCTGACTAATACCCCGGACATAAAATTAAATTTGCACTCTCAACCCCACCCAGGCATGGACAAATATAATTTCGACACTGGAGAATGTAGTCTTTGTTATTCTGATGTTTTTAATCTGAGGAGTGAGAGCCTACTTTTAGTGGAAGCTGCTTGTAAAATTGCCTACAATATCTTGGCCCACTGTTAAAGTTGTGAAATCAATATGGTAGACATCAAATTACATTTGCTAAAGTTTCTAAATCACTAATCTAAGGAACTAATGATGTTGTCTACTTGAATCACCTTAGCCTAAATTCATTTGGTTCCCGGTGTACTGAAATAAGAGAATAAACCAAAGTTTTTGCCCAACAAATCAAATTCTGTCCCCCTCAATGTAAGCCCTCAATTTATGGTGTATTATCTACAAAATTAATGCAATATTTGCATGTTCTCTATAACTTATTAAACGTGTTTGTTCTGGTTCACTGTAATTATATCTAAACTGAGTTTTAAATGACCTGCTGTGTTTAAGTAATGTCTTTTGATTTACTGAAGCATGTGGGTTGTCTCTGTAAGATCAATATATTTTATGTTTGTATATATCGAGGATTGGAATTTTCTCAGCATATAGAAAGGTGTGTAAATAGACTTGCATATGTTTAATTTCTGAATGTATGAGACTAAAACATGCACTTGGGAAAGAAGTAGACCGAAAAGGTTTGCATGGCTTTTAAAGAATGTGCTGCTCTTTTTGTAACGGTTACAGATTGTATGTTGTATTAAATGTAAATATGTAGTATTATATTAAAAAGGGAAGTTTAGACATGCATTGAAAACAGAAATGTTTTGTGGGATATCTGTGAGAAATGTAAATAAACTGTATGTTACAGACGTACTAAAGTGGTTATAATTTGAATAGTATGTTTTCTTTCTCTTTTTAGATTTGTTGTTACTGCTGTTGCCGAACAGATGGATCAGTATTGAATCTGATTAAATGTCTGTCCAATTTTTGTATGAAAAAAAGAGTAGTTCTGTACTGCTCCCATTTAAAAGTAGTTGGCCTCAACCAATTTACACATTGCTTTTGGTCAGCAAAAATATGTGAAAATAAATGGCATAAATTATATATCTTGTGTCTTTTGTGTCTTTATATATAACTTGCTGTAAAATTGTGTTGACATTATGTGGTGGGATATACACAACAATTAGATTCTGTGATTAAAGATATTTTATTTCATTTTTAACATGAAAATGCATTTTAGGTTCTAAGCCCACCCATTCATTTTTAATTACTGCCTTGTTATTTTATTCAGCCTTGTTTATGGTTTGACTAATGTTGAACCCTTTAGAGGATTCCAGGTGCTAATCTTAAAACTAGTGAGTAGAAAAATCAAAGTGAGATTGCACAACTGCTCAAGGCACATTACTCATCCAGGGTTTTCTTTCCAGGTACACCATCTCTAGTTTTAGCACGCAACTTGTTTACTTGAGATTCTGCAATGTCTGCCCGCTCTTCTGCCTCTTCTAGCTCATGCTGCAATTTTCGTAATTTGGCCAGGTTGGCATTTGCCTGTTCCTCTGCTTCTTCAGCAGAACGTTTGTAAGATTTTACTTTGAGTTGTAGCTTGTCTACCAAGTCCTGCAGTCTTGCCAAATTCTTTCGATCCTCGTCCGTCTGATAAGTCAGCTCCTTAATGCGTCGCTCATATTTTCTCACACTTTTAATAGACTCTGAACCTCGCTTTTGCTCTGCGTCCAATTCATTCTCAAGATCACGGATACGTGCCTCCATTTTCTGTAGCTGCTTTTTCCCACCTTTCATTGCTACTTGCTCTGCTTCATCTAGACGGTGCTGCAGGTCTTTAATGGTCTGTTCCATGTTCTTTTTCATCCTTTCAAGGTGTGCACTAGTGTCTTGTTCCTTCTTTAACTCCTCAGCCATCATAGCTGCATCAGTGATGGCTTTCTTTGCCTTTTCTTCTGCATTGCGGTTCTCTTGCACCAGCTCCTCCATTTCATTTTGGAGCTGAAGCAGATCTGACTCTTGCTTCTTCTTTTGGTTGACGAGGCTGATGTTTTGCGAGTGCAAGAGTTGCATCCTCTCTGTTGCTTCAATAAGTTCTTGTTCTGCTAGTTTGCGACCCCTCTCAGTTTGTTCCAGCACTGCTCTGACTTCTTCTAGTTCTGCTTGAATCAGGTTGTTTCTGCGCTCCAACAGGGCAATGTTTTCCTTCAGATCATCATTACTATGAAGGGTGTCGTCTAGTTGGAGTTGAGTGTCCTTTAAGCATGACTGGATCATCTTCAGCTGCTTCTGAGCATCTGCTGCCTGTCTGTTGGCCTGGCTTAATTGAATTTCCATTTCATTAAGATCTCCCTCCATCTTCTTTTTTACTCTTAAGGCCTCGTTACGGCTTCTAGTCTCTGCCTCAAGGGAGGCCTGCAAGGATTCAACCATACGCTGGTAGTTTCTTTTTGCTTGTTCCATTTCCTCATCCTTCTCGGCTATCTTGCGGTCAACATCTGCCTTTAGCTGGTTGAACTCCAGCTGAGCTCTTAGGATCTTACCTTCTTCATGCTCAACTGAAGCATCAGCTTCTTCCAGTGCAGACTGCAACTCCGCTTTCTCCTGTTCCATCTGTTTCCTCAGTTTTTCTAACTCATGGACACTCTTCCGTCCTTCTCCCACTTGATCTGTTAAGTCTGAGATCTCATCCTGAAGATTCTTGTTTTCCCTTTTGAGAGTCTCAAGGTGATCTAGAGTTTCTTCATAGGAATTCTTCAGTTTAAAGAGCTCGGTACTTAAGCTGCGGGCTTCCTTTTGCGCTCCCTCAAGCTCACACTGTGACTCTTCATACTTTTGTTTCCACTCCGCAATAACTTTGTCAAAGGACCTCTGTTTTTTGTCCAGGACTGCTGATGCGGCATTTGACCGTTCTAGGTCTAGCATCAGATCCTCAATCTCATTTTGCAGGCGATGTTTTGTTTTCTCAAGGGAAGAACACTTTGCATTCACTGCTTCCACTGCTTCTTCTGCCTCTTGCAATTTTTGTACAAGCTTCTTCTTGGCTTCCTCCAGTTCCTCTGTTCTCTGAATTCCATCAGTTTCATACCTTGCCCTCCATGTTGCTACCTCTGTGTTGGCCTTGGATAATGCTCGTTGGAGCTCAGCTTTTGCTTCTTGTTCCTCCTCAAATTGCTCTCTTAGTAAGTCACAATCATGACGAGCTGACTGCACTGCATGAGCAAGTGCATTCTTTGCTTTCACTTCTTCCTCAAGTTGCCTTCTTAGGTCTTCAAGTTGCTGAGTGTAGGAGGTCTTTCCTCTAGTGAGTTGGGAAATCAGACATTCCTTCTCTTCTAGTTGTCGTCCAACCTCCCCATTTTCAGTCAGCAGCTTGGCTTTCTGGGTAGACAAATCATTTAGAGCCCTCTGGGCTTCTTCAGCTTTTGACCTATGCTCATTCATCTGATCTTCTAGTGAACGGCACATCTTTTCAAGATTTACCTTGGCTTTTACCACACTCTCCATGTTTGAGGAAAGGTCATCCAATTCCAACTTGAATTCAACTTTTTCTTTCTCCAACTTTTGTTTGACCCTTTGCAAATTGTCAATCTGTTCCCCTAGTTCAGCCACACTGTCGGCATGTTTCTTCCGAAGGGAGGCAGTAGTGGCCTCATGCTGAAGGGTGGATTCCTCAAGGTCCCTGCGCAACTTTTGAAACTCTGCCTCTCTTTTTTTATTGAGTTCTACCTGAGCACACGTGGCCCCACCTGCCTCTTCCAAGCGCTCACTGATGTCCTCCAGTTCTCGAGAAATATCAGATCTTTGTTTCTCCACCTTTGCACGAGCCGCACGCTCTGCATCCAGCTCCTCTTCCAGTTCTTCAATTCGAGCCTGGTTTTCTTTAAGTTTTTTCTGCAACTGGGTTGAAGCCGTTTGCTCGTCATCAATCCTTCCATTCAGCTGATTAATTTCGAAGTCTTTCTTTTTAAGTTTTTCCTCTAGCTGCTGTTTGTCATTCTCCAAATCCATTACATTTTCTTGAGTCAGTTTCACGTCTCCTTCCAGTTTTCTTTTGCTTCGTTCTAAGTCCATCCTAACTTTTTTCTCTTGCTCCAATGAGCCCTCAAGGTCATCCACCTGTTGTTCAAGCTTAGCTTTTGCTTTTGTCAGTGCGTTTACTTTGTCCTCCTCACTTTGAAGGTCATCCAGTGTTTGCTGATGAGCCTCTTGTAGAGCTTTTTTCTCTTTGGTAAGTTTCATTAGGTTTTCATCAAGAGATGCCATTTCTTCGGTCAAATTCTTTACTTTGTTCTCAGTGGCATGTTTTTCCTTTTCCACCTTGGCCAATGTCAGTTCTAGGTCATCTATATCTCTTTTGAGCTCAGAACATTCATCCTCCAACTTGCGTTTCTTGACTGTGAGGTCTGCATTTATCTCTTCCTCATCCTCTATACGTTCTGACAGCTCTTTGACTTTTGCTTCTAGCTGGATTTTGCTTTTTATAAGCTGTTCACATCGTTCCTCAGCATCCGTTAGGGTGTCTTGCTCTGATTGCAGCTGAAGAAGCAAATCATTCTTTTCTTGAAGAAGACTGACCATCTTCTCCTCCAACTCTTTCCTCCTGGCCTCAGATTTCTCCAATGCTTCTTTTAATTTACTGAATTCATCCTTCATGTTTGCCATCTCCTTTTCAGACTCAGCACTCCTTAGTAAAGGTTTTATCTTAAAAAACAGTTTCATCCATGGCCAGTTTTTCACACCAAGGAAGGAACGAAGGTTCCACTGGATGACCATGAGGGCATCTCTTCTTTCTACCAGTTTCTGATACTCTACTCTCATCAGTAAGCCACGAGCATAAGCTTGGATCCTTGTGAGGATGCGAGCGAGCTGGTCATCTCGCATCTCTTCTAAAGTACCAAGCAGGCCAGCTTTGAAAAAGACTTTTGTGTGGCCAAATTTGTATTGCGTGTGGTCAATATCTAGTGAGCCTAACAGCTTCTCAGCACTTTTCTTGTTTTCAATGAACTGACCTTCTGGGATGGCTGATGCATTTAGGATTCTGTACCTCTGTTTGAAATCACCATAAAGGATCCTATTTGGGAAACCTTTCCTGCAAATTCTGATACCCTCCAGTACACCATTGCAGCGAAGCTGGTGCATGACCAGACAGTTGTCCATGATTCCTGGAGTCTTGCTCTCATTTGGAATCAAACAACGGACAAAGTGTGGGTGTGTGGTTTTCAGATTGGTCATTAATTTGTTAAGATTTTCTCTGTGCAGGGCAGACACTGTCTGAAACGATGAGCCTTTTTTCTTGGCCCCTTTCCCGCCAGACTTTTCCGCTCCTCCTTCTCCTGCATAATTTGAGAATAGATGACTCAACAGCTTCAAAGAGGATTTCTGAAAGAGCCCAACTACAGTTTCATTCAATGGGTCTTTGTTTTTCACCAGCCAACCACTAATGTTATAGTCAACAGTACCTGCATAGTGGGCCAAAGCAAAGTGTGCTTCTGCCTTTCCCTTTACAACTCGTGGCTTCTGGAAAATGTTTGTCTTGCCCAAATGGTTGTCATACAGCTTTGCTTTGAATGTCTGATCACTGGCCTTTGGAAACATGCACTCTTCCTCAAGAATGGACATGATCCCTAGGGGTTTCTCAATCAGATCGATGCAGGCTTGCAGATCCATCCCAAAGTCAATAAACTCCCAGTCAATCCCCTCTTTTTTGTATTCCTCTTGTTCCAGAACGAACATGTGGTGATTAAAAAACTGTTGCAGCTTCTCATTGGTAAAATTAATGCAGAGTTGTTCAAATGTGTTGAAATCGAAGATCTCAAAGCCAGCGATGTCTAGTACACCAATGAAATGTTGCCGATGTTGCTTCGTGTCAAGAGATTGGTTAATTCTTACCACCATCCAGTTGAACATTTTCTCATACACCGACTTTGCCAGTGCTCCAATCGAGTAATACACTTGGTCCACACTCTGTCCTTTTGTAACATACTCATTGCCTACCTTGACCCTTGGATGGCAGAGTCCTTTGAGCAGGTCAGCAGAGTTCAGCCCCATTAGATAAGCTGCCTTATCTGCATCTTCAGTACCGTCAGGCTCTGCCTGCTCTTCACGCTGTTTCTGTTTGAACTTCATATTGCCATAGTGCATGATAGCACCTGTCAGTTTGTAGACTCCCATCTTTTCTTCACCAGTGAAGCCAAGTACGTCAAATGCCTTGTCAGTAGCAAGCAGCTCGTCATTGTCATTGATTGATGAGACGGTTACTTCTCCTTGGGAGATGTAAGAGTAATCATATGGATTATTGGTGATCAACATCATGTCCAGCAGTTCAGGCTTTTCGTTGGACAGTATTTGGAAAAAGATGTGGTAATTCCTCTCAGCTTTCAGTTGAAAGGTCACACGAGACTTCTCCAGCAGGTACGTCTCGACATCAGCAGAAGAGAGTTTGCCACTCGTCCCAAAATGAATGCGGATGAATTTCCCAAAGCGAGATGAGTTGTCATTTCTCAGTGTTTTAGCATTCCCGAAAGCCTCGAGAGCAGGGTTAGCCTGGATAATCTGATCCTCCAGGGTTCCCTTGCTGGTGTCTTTCTTTCCTGTTGCTCCACCAGCGGCAGCAATGCTTGCAAAATACTGGATGACTCTCTTGGTGTTGACTGTCTTCCCAGCACCGGATTCTCCGGTGATAAGGACAGACTGGTTCTCCCGGTCAGTTAGCATGTATTGATAAGCATTATCTGAGATAGAAAAGATGTGAGGCGGAGCCTCTGTTCTCTTCTTACCTCTGTAAGCTGCGACTACTTCTGAGTCGTACACGGGTAACCACTTGTACGGGTTGACGGTTACGCAGAAGAGCCCTGAGTAGGTGTAGATCATCCAGGCTGCATAACGCTCTTTGAGGTTGAACAGCACTGCAGGCTCATGAAGGAAAGTGAGCATCGCCATGTCTTCGATTTTATCGAATTTAGGCGGGTTCTGGGGATGGACATCTCCATCCTTGACGGTCACGGTTCTCCCATCCTCAGTCTTTACAGTCACCTTGCCTCCTTCCTTGCTGACAACTTGCCCCTTCACATACTCCACCTTTTCATCCACAACAAAACATTCAGTCTTGATGTCGAAGGCTCTCGTCTGAGCTTCCAGACGCTCTTTATCAGACTTCCTCAGGAAGGGAGCGGCCTTCCCGAACTCTGCCATCAGAGCATCACCCATCCTGACTGTGTCAGTTTTCAAGGTACAGAGAGAATTGATGAGCACACCTCGACTGCGGAAACTTTAAAGACGCAAACCACTAGTGCTTGGTTTTTATAGACAGTAGTGGAAATCCAAATAAGGATGTGAATAGAAAGGAACACAAGGGCAGGGATTTTATCAAGAGTTAAAAGTGGTGTGAGGTCAGTAACAAGACCTTTAGTTGTTGATGTCCTTATATAGACAACAAACACCTCCCTGATTGTTTCCATCCTTTAGAAATACTAGACATACACTCTTAAAAAAAGATGCTTCACAATGCCATAGAATGGTTTCATAAAGAACATTTAACATCTGAAGAACATCTTTCTGTTTAACGAAATGCAAAAGAAGATTATTAATGAGATTATTAAGATTCTTTAGATTATAAAAAGGTAAGAAAGATATTGTTCTTTAAAGAACCTTTGACTAAATGGTTCGTTGTAGAACCAAAAATGGTGCTTCTATGTCATCGCTTTGAAGCACCTTTCCTTTTTTAAGAGTGTAACTAAAATTAAGCATGATACTTACATTTTCTTTGCAATTATTGCAATATGATACATCATGTTTTTGTGATTCATGAATTAGAAAAATTCAGTGGATATCAAAAACCAAAGACAGAGACTACTTTTCTTTCTTTGTTTGTCAAATTGTTATGCTAATAATATATTTGTAATGAAAACAAGTGGTTGCAATGGGATGCAACATGAGTGTGTGTGTGTGTGTGTGTGTGTGTTTGTGGTCTCAACTTTTGTTCTCCAGTATATGTAAGTATAGTCATATTAAATTGTTCAAAACTAACTATTTTTTTAACTTGTATGTTTTTATTCAGCACAAAAACAGAAAAGTAGCAGTGAAGACACTTCACAGATTTCTCTATTGCCCGATTCATCAAAAAACCCTGAAAATGTTTGTTTTTCACAAATGATTAAACTGCACATAGTAAGAAATGTTTCTGAAGGCTGGAGCAATGATGCTGAAAACTCTGCTTTGATTACAGAAATAAATTAGATATTCACATAGAAAACTGCTTAAATTGTGATTAATTGTTTTTACAGTATTTTTGTTTAAATCAGCCATATAAAAACATAAGAAATAAATTTACTCTACATTTGACAGTACAGAACAGTAATGTACGTACATATATGCCAGTATACTATAATAATCATTTAAGAAAATACTGCATGGCTAAACTATGCAATACTAAACAAAAAAAACAGATCATGTAATGTCCACATCAAGTAGGACAAAGAAGTGCTCTAATGGGAGCTGAGAGTCAGGAATGTGTTTGTTTTATCTTTTTTGGTCTTTATCAGCTTTCCTCTGATAGATGCTGGAGACGCCTGAGAGATCGCTGACAGCAAAGACTCATCCTCGCTCAGACACAGCCCTGAAATAGAACACAGGAATGAAAAGAAGGCTGTTCGTCTTCTGTACTGTCTCTGAGCCTCATTCATGAAACAAGAAACAAATCTGTGCAACTCATCTCTCATAAATCCATTCTATGCCATAGTGCAGATGCTTATGTAAGAATGGTTAGTGAATGAGGCACGATGTTCCTAATAAATCGGTCTCAGCAAAGATGAAAGAAGCTGGTGATCAATCATTTTCTTCATGCATGACTTTAATTTGACATCTCAAGCAGATTTTAGGTAGAATTATGACATGTGTTCTTAGTGAAATGAAGTGATCCTATTTCATGAATTAATTAGCATTTATATTTATTCATATTCAACCAGCATAGTAATTTTGCTTTTATTTAATTTTTTTACAGTTTTATTTTGCTTTTTAGTTTTTAAAAGTGATAATTACGTTTTTTTAAGTAATTTTATGCTTATGTTATACATATTTCTTTATTTTATTTCATTTCATAGAATGGTTCTGTCAAAGTTATACATGTAGATTTTTATTTTTTTATTTTTCAGTTTAGTAATTGTCCTTTTGCCATTTTTAGCCATCTTTTGATTTTTAATAAGCGCCTGTACTGTCAGGAAAATCAGGAAAAAACCTTTGTATGCAAGTTATGATTTTACGAGCAGTGTTATAATTTTACAGTATAATTTAATAAATGGTTTAAATCAGAGGTTTATTTTACAGTTTTAGTTCTGAGTAAATATTTGTCAGCATTTCTCATCAGAGAAGTACTGAAGTGCTGAGTTTATCAGTGTTCTCTTCATGTGAAACACGTTCACAGCGCTTGATATAATCAAAGTGTGGTCAAAACCATCAGATAGCAATTACAAAATGAAAACAGCCAGGAGTCATTTCTGAAATGGTCTACATGAATGTGAGCTTCATCTAAATTATTATAATTATGATAAGGAGTCTTATTAAACAGCTATCAATCATCAGACATGTTTTAACAGCTTTCTGTGGTTCAAAAGCTTGTAAAAACAATTAATACAATCAATGCTTTATATAGCAGATCAAACACAGTTTGTACATTTAATGCGTAAAAATGAGGAACAGATCTGACATGCAATTTATGACATTTGCAACAACAGTTATGAATAATAAAAACATCCAGACACAGAGTGTCTCTACATCCTGCTTTACGGAAGAGTTCAGTTTCATCCACACGTTCATCATAACATTCAGCATCATTTATCCAAAGCTGCACAGCAATAAACGTTACCTATTAAAGTCAACATGATTCATAAATCATGTTTTTGGTGTCATTATGAATGTTTGTGTCTGCCACAAGATTTAAAATGAAAAAAAGGTGATTTGTGACTTTAATCTCATAATTCTGATTTTATATCTCACAGACATTTTTTCCTTGCAATTCTGTCTTTATATTCGCAATTAAAATTTGTCTCTCAAATCTCACAATTCAATTTTTCCTTGTAATTTTAACTTTTCCTCACAGCTCGGTCTTAATTCACAATTCTCCTTTTTCCTTATGATTCTGACATTATATCTCATAATTATTTTTATTAGACATTTTTTCTCTCAATTCAGAATTTCATAATTCTTTTACTTTGTCTTTATATTTCACAAAATGTAACTTTTACTTTGCAAAATTTTTGTAAGTCTTCATTTGCAGTTCTTTTTTTTTCTCGAAATTCTTAATATCTAGAAAATGTAATTTTTTTCTCAAAATTCTTTCACAATTCTAGTTTTTTTGTCTTGCAATTAAATATATTGGTGTAAACAAATTGTCTTGCAATTCTGAGTTTATATCTAACAATTCTGACATTTCCTGTAATTCTTACCTTTATCTCACAATGCTGTTTGTATCTCTGTGACTTTTTCACCACCGATTGTAACTTTACGCAATTAAAGATTATTCTCACAATTTAAGTTTTACTTTTCATCTTAGAATTATCATTTTTCTCTCTCTATTTTAAGTGAACATAAAATTTCTCAGAAGTGTGAGTAATGTCACAATTACCTTTTAATTCCTTGTCCCAAAGCAGAAATAGACCTCGATCCAGCGATCAGACGGATGTTATAAACCCATCAGCACAGTCTATATTACACACGGCACATAAAGTCAAAGGTTCTGTTCAAATGCATTAGAATGAGAGGAATTAGAATTGCATGAAGTTGTCGTCCAGCCCAGGGTTCTTCCAGCAGTTAAGGAAGGTTCACAGTCTCTAAAGTGCTAAAGGTCAGCATCGCGACATGCGTTTGCGATACTGCTCCACCAGCGGCACCAGACAGCGAGGAGAAGAGGCCTGAAGCATGAAGGGATGCTGGAGCAGATCTCCAGCGCTGGCTCGCTCCAGAGGATCACGAGTTAACATCGAGTCCAGAAAGTCCCTCAGGACCGGAGAGATCTGATCACAACACAGACATATATCATCAAACATCAGAGTGACCCAACAGAACGTCATGGTGCTAAAAATACAAATCTTCTCTTCACTTTAAGTCTCATTAAGCACAATAACAATTGTTCCAAATCTATGCTTTAAAATGAATACAAATGCTTTTTTTAATGATGAAAAAGATAATAAAATGATAATGATAATAAAATAAGGTGATGTCGGGGGGAACTGTCGCTCTAAAGGACCCCTTACCACAGATTATCTCTGCAGAGTACATCGCTATCAGATGGGCTTTTAGTTTTAGAATATTTTAAATCCTAATGTTAATATTTCCTGTTTCACAACCATGATCTTCCAGTTTCTGAGGAAATTATTGGAAATATTTAGATTGTATTCTCCTGAAGCAGGTTTTGTTAGCCTCTAGCATCAACAGAATAAACAAAATGGCTTCTAGAGTACATCAACTCTATTTGTTTTGTGAAAGAAATGGCAAACTTGTCAAAAAGATTTTGTGTTACAATGATATATAAAAAAAACTTAATGTGTAAAAAAGTTTAATACAGTAATTGATTGATTTGATGTATTTGATAAGCAATAAAACTAAATTCAGGTTTTTGTTACCATCGCCAGATCTTTCATCTCCATCTGATAATATTGCATTGTGATAGTTTATATTTGTTGTGGACTTGTTGGTCACATGTGAAAGCGTGATCTGTTTGCTAACATGAGCATGTGTTTTGAAATGTTAAAAAAAAATTGAATGCTGTTAAAGATAAAGTGGAAGTTGAATGACAAAGTCCAAGGTATAAAGCACATCTTGTTAAAAAACAAGTTGAGAGTTTAAAGCTGACCATAGCTAATGTAAAGTAGCTTAGTACATATAAAATACATAAATATAGTTTCTTTTGTCTTAGTTCAAGGTTTTTTATTTTAAATTTTGCACCCTGTTTTGGCCCACTTCTCAAGAATTTATATTTACATTTTTTTTATATTTATTATGTAATTGATATAAATTTGCAATTGTGATATATCAGAATTAAAAATCAATATGTATCAGTGTCGCAATTCTGACTTTACATATCTTGCAATAATGAATTTAATATCTCAGTTATGACTTTAATATCTCGCAATTCTGACTTTAAGATCTCGCAATTCTGACTTTTTAAAATCTCGCGCTTCTGACTTTCATATCTCGCAATTCTGACTTTAAGATCTCGCTATTCTGACTTTAAGATCTCGCTATTCTGACTTTAAGATCTCGCAATTCTGACTTTAAGATCTCGCTATTATGACTTTCATATCTCGCTATTATGACTTTCATATCTCGCAATTATGACTTTAAGATCTCGCAATTATGACTTTAAGATCTCGCAATTCTGCATTTATATGATGCTATTCTGAGATCTAAATTCAAAAAATACCTTTTTTATTTTTTATTCAATGGCAAAAGGAGGCTTCTACAAATAACAGAACGAACATAGGTATGTTATGACTTCACATTCTAAAGTTGTTATTTTTATAATAATTCTGTATAGTTATAATTATATACTGTATATTTATTATTATATCTTATATCAGCTCTAGTTATTTTATTACACCTGGTTGGTTATGACTTCTGTTTTTACCCTGCTGATGTTTCTGGCGCTTGGCGCCGGCTCATCTCTCAGTCTCTTCATCGCTGCTATCGGCGTCTCGCTAAAATACGGAGGTTCTCCATCAATCATCTCCACCACCATAATCCCCAGAGACCACATGTCCACCTACAAACACACAAAACATCAGGAGCTTTTCCTCATTCTGGGAACAAATGCAACCTTTCCAGAATTACAAAGTATAGATAAAGTTGATGTAGAAGCATCAGAGAATCTGATAGTTAGCTTTAGATATTCTACTAACAGTAAATAACTTGTCAACTACATGTCTACTAGCGGTCATTAGAGTATTAGCAGACCTTCTGCTTAATATCTCCTAACATTTTATTTTGATGGGTTCACAACATACTCCATACTGACTATCAGAAACTTTGCATGTACTGTAAATGTCAACTTATTCTACTAACCCTAAACCTACCCTAACAGTCTACTCTGAGAGTTAGTAGACCTGTAGTTACAAAGAGTCAGTAGAATGTCTAAATGGACTATCAAAATAAAGTGTAACCCTCTTGTTGTACTGTAATAGAGGAACTATTACAAACTAAACATGTGTTTGTAAAATATGTGCAGTATATATGTGACCATGGACCACAAACTCAGTCATAAGGGTCAATCATCTGAAAGATTAATAAATAATATTAACATTGATGTATGGTTTGTTTGGACAGGATAATATTTGCCTGAGATACAACTACCTGAAAACCTGGAGTTTGATGGGCAAAAAACACCTATTGAGAAAATCACCTTTAAAATTGTCCAAATGAAGTTCTTAGCAATGCATATTACTAATCAAAAATTAAGTTTTTAAATATTTATGGCAGGATATTAACAAAATATCTTCATAGAACATGATTTTTACTTAATATCCTAATTTTTCCATTTTCAGCATAAAATAAAACCCATCTATTGCTACAAATAGACCACTGCTGCTGATGACTGCTTTTGTGTTCCAGGGTCACATACTGCTTTGGGAAACTATAACTATTTACACATCATTCATTGACTGTTTTTCCCTGAAACATTAATGTAACTTTTTTTAATATTACTACTTGTCTCAGGACTTTTAGAAAACATTCAGAGAACAAGATACAAAAGTAAATTCAGAAATTTATAACTACATGGGAACAGCAAAAAACATGTATTGTTTCTAGGTGAAAGATTATGTGTATTGCCTCGATGGAATTAACATCTGATGTGTTACATTGTAACTGCACCTCAGTATTCAAATGTCCATACAATGCCAAATGTCCATATA
>JAUCNO010001325.1:117029-133684 GCA_032353835.1 Enteromius viviparus | reverse complement strand
CCGATGTTTTGGAAGAAGTCGTCCTCTCTGCGCATGTCTGTTACGTCAGCTAACGCGAAAGTTATTGAAAGAATGGCAGTCGCGTGCATGAAGCAGAACTTGTCAGTTTTATAATCTTTATAATAACTTTATAATTTGATACAGAGGTTGTGTCCTTTGTATCATGTTCATCTGAGGTTCAAACTTATTAACTTATTATATTTACCTATATGACGTCATGAGCAATCCACCTCTACTATAGATCAGTGTTAGCAGTCTACTGTGTTATACCTTCGGTCATTTTGAATTTAATGCACATTATTTGTGACCATATGTACAAGACGAGTGTGCACAAGATGAAGATGTTCAAGCATTTCTTCTGCAAGGAATCAGTGATTTGTTTAACATTTAAAACATGTTAAATACTTCATGTATAGAGCACTTGGAATAGAATTCTCTTCAAGGCTGCAGTCAACTTTTTCCCCATTCAATGATCTGAAATCAATAATGATAAATTTGCACAGTTTGATGTGATATGAGCTAGATTTAAAATCGCCATTGGCTTGATTATCATGTTTTTTTTCCTCAGTCAGAAAAAAAGTGTGGCAGACTGATAATTTATTGTGAAAGTTCTTATTTGGGTCAAATATTCCAGGATTTGGTCTAAAATCAAAATACAGGGTTCACTCCGGTGCAGTGACTGACAGCTAGACGTTCACCTTAAAATTCATCTGCACCGGAATAGAACTCCACACACAGCCGCAATCCCAGCTTTTCAAACAAATGGTGACAAAGCGGTAAAACCTACGGACTGCAGTTTTAACTAGAAGGTTAATAAATAACAAGTTACTTAAATCATGTTGTAGTTACACTTTAAAAGTTGACTAATTAAAAATCACCACATCAAGTTCTGGCTCTCTCAGAGATCAGTAACTCACATGTTGATGTCGCTGCCGAAATCCTCGAGGAACTCGAGCTTGCGCTGTGAGAAAAGGACACGCTGCTCCAGGGGCATGGAGCTGCTCAGAGCTCGGTCGAAGCTAGCTATGATTTCAGCCTCGTTCTGCTGCACATCAGTGCTGTACTCCAGCTCCAGCAGGTTCAGGTACAGCTTTGGGTTCGTCTGCAGAGAAAAAAAACAAAACAACATCAACTAAAGACTGCTTCCAAGGTTATATACACACACACACGTCAAATAAATGATTTCATGAGTGCACACATTTATAAAATCATGAATGAACTTTAATATTGATTTACTGAAAGTTAGTCTGTACCTCATCCTTCTCGACGGCCTCCATCAGCACTTTCTTAGCCTTCCCGATGCTCTTTTGCACTTTGACAAGCTGTCTGGCCAGTTTCACGGCATAGAAAGACGACTCACTGCTGTTCTTGCCATTGGTGATGCCGTCTCTCAGCAGGGCCTCGGCTTCATCCATGTTTCCGTGACGCCGCTCCAGACTCACCCTCCTCAGTCTCACCATGGCCAGGCCCGGAACGGATTCCTCCATCTGCTTCAAGATCCACCGCGCTTCGTCGATGCAGCCTGCAGAGATGTCCACAGACTCCAGTGTTAAACTTCAGAAATATCATGCGTTATCAAGCTCTTTATACAGTTGAGATCAAAAGTTTACATCCCCCTTTTAGAATGTGTTTCCAAAATAAGAGGGATCATACAAAGTGCATGTTATTGTTTATTTAGTACTAACTAGAATAAGGTATTTAAGCATTTGTGCATATAAACGCTTACCAACAAGGACTATGATTTTTAGAAGCATCTTTAAACACTGTAACAACTGATGGAGTCATATCCAACTATTACTGAAGGTTCAAACTCTCATTGATGCTCCAGGAGGAGAAAATACTTTTAAACGCATGTGTACATTTGTCTTATTTTGTCTAAATACCATATTTTCCCATTTAGTACTGCTCGTCAGAAGCTACAGAAGATACATACGTTTTCCAGAAGACAAACCAAGTTAAATTTTCCTGGTATTCAAATTCAAATGATTTCACCCCCTCATGTTCAATTGAACAACATGTCTGATATTGTACCTTGCTGCTCCTCAAACGCAGCCCAGAGCAGGTGAACAGTGGGTTTCTTGGGCAGGTGGATGGTGCAGGCCTTCTTGAAGATGTGCCGGACGCCTTCGACGCTGTAGCTCTCCAGATACTTGGCGTACTTCACAAGGTCAAGAGAGAGACAGAGAGAGAGGGACAGAAAGAGAGAGATAACAGAGGAAGAGGGAAAGGAACACATAAAAATTGAGCTTTCGTTTCACATCCCCGCACGGCTGAATTTCCATTGACAAGATCGTTTTGAGAATTTCTGTTTTAAACCCATCAGCACCTTCATGGAACCAATAAGATAAGTTTCTGTAAGGTAGAAGGAGACGGAGAGGTGCAACGTAGTTGGCAAATGCTGCGGTCAAATCTTGTGTGGCAAGCAGGCCATCCCCTAATATAACAGATACAGTCAAATATCAACGTTACACGCAAAGAGTGTAGCAAGTTTTACTGTGGAAGTGATGATATCGTTGATGGGGAAGCAAAGGGGTGGACAGAGGGAATGATGCGCGGGTGGCAGCAGAGGCTAGCTACCTTAATCCAGAACTCCTCGTAGAGAGCGCAGGCGATCAGGCAGCGCTCGAACAAAACCACCACGCGCTCCGGAGTGCCGTTCTCCAGCTCGAAGTCCAGGTACTCCCTCCAGTTGTTCAGCTGCGTCTTCTCCAAAGCTTTGACGTGGAAGTACGGCCTCTTTATCTGCAGAGGGGAACCGTCAGGTATTCATTAACACAGCTAACAGGGCTAAATAAACAAAAAGACTGTAGGGGTCAGGGTTGTAAAGGAAATTACAACACCGATATTAACCAAAATAATAACAACGATACTACTACTACTACTAATAATAATATATAACTTAGTTATAAGTGGAACGGATACATAGAACCTTAAGAACGTTTTTTTGGACAACTGTAAAAGGCAAAGTTTATTGCACCCTCAGATCCAAGATTTTTGAATAGTTGCATCCAGCCAAAAACGGTCCTATCCTCACAAACTAAATAGTCAAAATGGAAAATTATTCAGCTTTCAGATGGTTAGAGGATTTAAATTGCCAAAAAATAAAAAATAAATTGTACCCCTATTGTCCTGAGTCTCTGTATTTTTAAGTTTTTAAATAATATCAGCATGAGAATAGAAACATATGGATAATTTATGCAAATGTGCATTAATAGTGAAACCGTATTCAACAGAGAAATGTGTCAAAGGTCAGAAGTTTACCAGAACTTATCATTCTGTTTGATTTGCACCTTAAATTTGATCAAACAGAACAGACAACATCTTAAGGAGTCCTAAATGAATCAGCAGATGAAATAAAGAGTAATCCCATCACTAGCCCAGAGTAATAACAAGGACACTCTTAATTAGAGCAGGAGTCCTTCAGAAACACTTACCCCTTCCTCGAAGGCCCAGCGCTTGCTGACTTCATGCTCGTTGTGGTTAAACACCTCCTGGCGGGTCTCAGTCACCTTATGCCTCATGTTCTCGATCTCCGTCACTCTCTGGAGGGCAAAACACAGCATCCTGAGCATCGCACCAAAGATGGCGCAAACATTTTATCTCGTCTGATGTCCAGCTACGCAAAAGGTCTACGTCACCATGAGTCTGACAGAAACAGTACGGTTTGCACACCCAGTGAATCAGCTCTGGCCGGTGCTGGGACGGTGGCATTTCGTCACGAGCCCGTCCCACTTTTAGCCCAAGTCCCTGATTGGATGCCAACCTGGACCCTCAGGTTTTCATTGGCTGCTAACGGAAAGACACCTCTTCAAACCTGCACACGTGTCCAGGATCAGACGCCCTTGCCTACCTCTGCCATGTTTAGAAGCCCGGAGGAGAAAGACGGTGCTCTTACCTTGGCGGGATCCGGAAGGTCGTCTGTCCCCGGTGGAAGCTCCTCGCCTGGGGCATCGTCTCCACTAGGCTTGTTAGCGTTAGCCAGCTCCACTCTCAGCTGCACAAACTCCTCTTCAGACAGGAAGTGCTTGGGGTTGTTGCTTTGGACGTGTTCTTTGAACCTAAAGAAAGAGCAAAGATGCAAATCTCTAATTCTTTCAGTTCCAATGTGGTCCAGTTAGACATTTACAATGCTAAAATTCTCTTACATAGCATTTGTCTTGTTTTAAAGTATAATTTTCTAAACAATCTTAAATTAAGATGCATTTACTTGACATGTAAAATGATTTAAGATAAAAAAAAAATTAAAAAAAAGAATATTTTGAATATTTATGCTAGAAAACAAAAAAAAACACAAATAGAACATTTTTTGCAATGTATTCTATGTATCCTTTTGCAGAACAGGTCAAATATCTTTAAAAAGATATTTCACTAAAGACAGACTTCGAAAGACCCACCAAAATATAAATTAAACAAGCGTTTCAAAATTAGAGTGCAAACGATTATTCAAATGAACGAAAGAACTAGTAACACTTTACAACAGGTCCTTTTAGTTAACATTAAAGCAGGCTGACATTAACAATATGCAACATCTAACTGTAGCAGCAGTTAATATTCTGTTAACCTTGATTACACAAATATAACTCGTTCGAAAAATACAACTATTTATTGTTAATTTTAGCTCCATTGAATAATGTTATCAAACAACTTTAGGTTTTATAATTATTAAATGAAACAGATTAATAAATGCAATCATTGTTATTTTATGTTAACCAATGCAGTGAACTCATGTTAACAAAAAAAGTAAATAAAATGTATATATAAAAAAAAAAAAAAAAAAAAAAGCGCTCACTTCTGGAAATGCTGAGAGTACAACTGGGTGGGAATGCAGAGTATGCGGTCGTAGACTGCCGTGACGTTGGCCAGCTTGCCCTGCTCCGTCTCCCAAGCAATGTAAGCCTCCCAAAGACGGTCTGAGCGGAAATCTGTGCCACAGGCCAGAACGGCATGCTCATAGGACCTGAAAGAACACAGGCAAGTCATTTGATGCACATATTTTTAAAAAAAATCAAGGACTTCTGGGACTTTTTTTGTAAAATTAAAACCGCATGCAATACAAACAAAAAGATTTTTTTTTACATTTTTTTGAATTACAAATTGAAAACTGAAAATAACATACTGAAACTGGTATAATGTACTAATAGATGAACTGACATTGATGAATTGCTTACACATGATTGCTTCCTTATCTAATTGTCTAATAAACCTGGCATTTAAGCCTTGAACAATTATTTTTGGTTCTCTTTTGTATGTCAGTTCAGATAAAAACATCATAAAATGTAAAAAAAAACTCATAGGCTGAACTATGTAGGATTTAGCTAATATAAGAATTAAAAGCAATTTATATTACATACATAATGTGTTAAATTAAATTATTTACATTGAAGTCATTGAGTTAAATGCCAGATAACTAAAGTCCTATTCAGCAGAAAAACATCTCTTGCATGGACAACTTTTCATTAAAAACACAGACCTAAACAAACCATGACTTTTATTTTGAAATGGTTTTGCTTTACTACTAGCTGCTCAAAACGAGGAAGATAAAATATGCATTCCACAACGATTTACCAATGTCATAAATCATCATGTTTTGACCATAAGCAACCTATAAACATAAGCGCAGTGTTTATCAACTGTAAACTGAATCCACAAGCCTGTAGAACATGAGACAGCACAAGGTAATTGCAGCACTCGTAATTAATTTAAACATTATATTTTTGAGGTTACTGAAAACCCTACTCACGCTCTGATGCGATTTTCAGCCTCTCCGTCACTAGTGTCTTGGTTTTCTCGCAGGAAAGTGATGTAATGTAGCCACAGGTCAACGCTGAGAGGAATAGCCTGCAGACCTCGACGGTAAACCTGTGAGGAAAAAGATTGCCATGCTTTAATGAAACACGTAGAAGACAAAAACGAGTTTAGCCTATTTGAAAAAAAAAAATAATTTGCTGCCCTTTAGCAGCCCATTGTCATGACAATAAAAATAGATTATTCGTCCAGAAGTCATTCAGACTCACCTCATCGGCCATGTGTATGTAGCCGTGTTTCTTCTCAATATCTGCATACTTCTTCCAGTAGCCGTAACAGTAGGGGTAGTGCAGGAAGAAGGCATCAAACGCCTTCCTTGAAGCCACCAGATGGTTCTGAAACAGATAAAAGTTAATAAACCAATAGCTGTGTTTCCATCCACCGATTTTTATGTGCATTTTTTGTGATATTGCATTAGGGGAAAAAGATTAATTAAAAATTAAATAAAATCACTGAATGCAAAAGCCAAGACATAACAGCTAAAAATAAAAAAGCTAAAAATGCTAAAAAGTAAATAAAAAATTAAAAAATGAGCTCAACTAAGTAAATGTCTTATTCTGTAAGAAGATGCATGAACTACGATGGATTCAAGTGAAATCATAGCTTTGGATGGAAACATAACTAATGATGAGCAGCAGTAGTATTTTTTTTTTTTTTATTTAACGCCATGTCAGCATCTCAGGCTGTTTTCATTGCAAAAACAACAGAAGTAAAACAAATGCAACAAAAACTAAAATTCTAAATCATTTCTGCCAAAACTGAGTTCTAGCTAATGACGAACATCTGCTTCTCATGCAATGCTTTAGTATTACAAACACTCACCTCCTGTTCAACATACTGCAGAAGGTAGACCCAGCCATTGAAGTCTTCAGGATTATCCTCCACTACTTTAAAGAGTCGCTCGTAATCTGCAGGAAGTGCAGGTTCTTGCGTGGCAGATGCATCTGCATCTGAGGCTGGTTCCACCGCTTCGGCTGTTTCTTTGGGAGCATCTTCCAGCTCCATATTGGAAGGGCTCTCTGAGTCTTCCGCTCCGGCCGGCTTGGCCTCGTCCTGCTGCCCGTTCGACTCCATTTGCTGCCCGATGCTCTCAGCTTTAGGGTCCGAGGGACTGGCTGTGTGGTCGATGTTCTCCTCTGAAGATTTCAGCTGCTCCACAGAGTACAGTTGGTATTGTTCTAATGCAGACGGCTGCTGGATCTGCTCGTACTCTTGGCTTTCTGGATCTGCCGGAGGCTCTGGTGGAGGAGCCGGTGTCCAGTCAGTCGAGGTCGGGTCTGTGTTGTAATCGGCCCCGGTGCCCTCCATAGCTGGAGCTTCCCCGTTATCAGGGGCATTCGTGTCCAACATCCCGGTCATGGGCTCACCTGAACACATCAAACACACATAAGTCTGAAGATAACGATCATCTCAGAGTTAAGCTAACAATATAAAAGTCAAGCAACTTCATGACTTTATTAAAAAAAGAATAAGAATTAATTAATCTATTAATCAAAGAATAAAGAAAAAAAGGGGATAGCTTTATGGATTCATCTATATTTAATTTAGAATGTGTCTGATAACCTCCATTTCTGCTGACGTGAACAAGTAAATATGACATTTATTATAAAGGGTTCTGTGACGATCGTTTTAAGTTTACTTAAATTAATAGTTCTCTTAGACTAAATTATAATTGACAGCTCTTGATTACAATATGCTGTAAGGTTGAAGAATATAGTCAGTGGTTAAAAAAAATTTTTGGGTGGGGGGACATTTTTATAAAGAATTCAGTTTTGGTATTATAATGTTTTTATCTGAAGATTGTTTGGTTTAATGAGATAGCTTTGCAATGTTGAATGGCTAGTCAATGATTAAATCACAAAAAAGATGCTATTATACAAACTTTAAAACATTTACTTTGTGTCTTTATGTTGTTTTTACATTAATGTTTGAATGTGAAATTATTGCAATATACAAATATATTTAAAAACCATTACTGTTAGTTGAAATTAAATCCCAATTAATTTCAGAAAAACATGCAATTAATTAATTGATTGACAGCACTTATATACGTTTATTTTCAATCTTGATTTGAGAACATTCAGAATATCTGTACTGAGGCAAAACACTGACATTTATTTTCGTGAAACATTTCATGCCAAATTTTTTTGAATTTCTGCTGTTTTAAGACATGAAAATATCCAAAATGATGCATCATTAATAACCCTTTGAAATAATCAATAATTATTTTTGGAATGATTTTGGCAAAGTGTGTTTTATTTGTGGTCACAATTGTGTGATAAAGTGAGAAAGTGAGAAATGAAATCACATATTTCTGCATTCATAATTCTTTTTTATATATCTTAGTGAAGCTATTTTAAACTGTTTGATCACATTCTATGGTTTTTATTATGCATAAACAACTTATGCAAAATTGATTGTAACAGTGAGATTAAAAAAATTATAAAAAAAATGAAAAAATTTCAGTAGCAACTGTCATTGGATTTGTATTGTCTAGCCAAGTTCCCACTATGGGTCACTATTGACCATCAAGATTTTTGCTCACTCTATGACCTCACTCAACAAAAATAAATATGTGAATTCATATATTGATACTAGACACCCTAAAGATAATATGTACCAGAAATCTATGTCATATCTTTAAGTTAACATACCATTAACTAGCCTTTCGTTTTGGAGCTTTGATGCAATTATCCTTTTATCAAGGTGCAAACAGAAAACTGCTCTGATCATTTGATAATTTCCACTAATTGTGTAAAACTTCACATTTAATTTGAGGCCCTTTATTTTTTGCATATTTGCAGGAAGTGCACTAAAACATCAGTCAGTAAGGTTTTAAGAGCTTTATAAAAGAAAACATTTTTACGATCACTATTGTGACCCGCGTGATTAAATGGGTTATTTTGCGTAAGGACTAACGTTATTTAACCAAACAAAAAAATGTGACCCCACAGAAAATGCTAGTTGTGATGCATATGCATATTATTACGCCTCATTTGCATGTTTGATAAGCCGACTCGTGCGTTTCAACAATTTCGGCCAGTTTTAACAAATCTTGACCAAAACCTGCAAACTCCGAACAAACGTGTTTTACAAATGTTTTAAATTGCCCGCGGAAAACATAAATGAATGAAAAGATAGCGTAGGACTTAATTATGGTAATATTAAATGTAAGTATCGCGTTTCCTGGTCAAACAACACACGATGATTCGTCGAAGTTAGTTTGCGAATGTATGCGAGTAAGTTAACGTTAATGCTCATAACACGCTTTAAAACGCGTTCGGTGGCATTTCAAAAGCGAATTCGTTTTGAAACCACCACAACGTGTTATTAACTATGAAACGGTCTGGTTTCGGCCTGTTCTCTTCACATGCTAACGTTAGCTAAACTGCTAACTGCTAACTGCTAACAAACCGACGCCGCTCATTTACCTAAGAGTTTTCTAGAAACGGACGCAGGAGAATCGCGGGAAATCTACGGCGGGAAGAATACTTACCAGAGTCTTCCATGAAACTGGGTTTAAACGGCGGATATTTTCACAACTTCTTCGAAGTTTTACGAGGTTGATAACATGTGGTCGAACGGCCGCGCTATAACGCATTCAACACCCGTTCCGTCTCGCGACGAGAGAAGGACACGAATGCTTTGCGCATGCGCTCTGCGCTACGCAACTAAAAACACAAATGACGCCATACCCTGGTTACCGACAGGGGGCGTAACTAACGTTAGGCCCACGACCAATCATATTTGGTCAACGTATACATCTACGTACAGTTGTCCAATCCTTTTTTTACGCAATTCTGCAAAAAGTTTATGTCTCACAATTCTGTTATTTCTTTCACAATCCTGAATATAAAATAAGCACTGCTAGAAATAAACACAATTGCGAGATCAATTCTAGAATCTGAAATACAGTGGGAAAAACATCTGAATTGTGAGATAAAAAGTCACTAACACAATTAAAATTCTGAATCTGCGAGAGAGAGAAAAATAACGCATACCAAACACAATCTTCTATAAGTTACTGCTTTTTTTACTATACAAATAATATTCCCGAGAAAAAGTAATTATCAAACAACATAAACTATGTTGAAGCATCAAAATTGTTATATAGATAACTAAAACATAAAAAATAGGCTTATTTGTGCTCTTTTTTTCTACAGGAGAGCTTGTGTTGGCATTTTTGTTAAATTACACTGTTTTCTGTTTAATTATTAAACACAATATATTAAAAACACACAATTTAAGCCAATAAAGCCATTTATCTGAATTTAATGATAAAACCTGACATAATTTTGGTGTATTTTCAAGAGAATAATTAGAAATGCATTTCAGGTGTTTTAGTTTTATGGATGTAAAATCTTTTCGAGTTCAGGATTCTTGAAGCCTAATATAGGCTTGCTAAAGGAACGAATGTAAAGGCAAAACTGAGAGCTATTTTACGTGAATTCTTTCAAAATAAAACAAATTGCTAAATGTGGAAGTCAGTTCTTCTGAAAAAATGCAAATATGCATGTATGTACGGGTCTGTCTGGTGTTTTATTTAAACAAGGCATTTTTTGAACTCGAAGTGACGTCACGAGTCACGCCCCTTCGACGTCACATGATGCCACTGAGACGCAAAAACTCCCTCAGTGGACGTGGGCGAGTATTAAAAACACTGCTTATATCATATCTGAACGGCATTTTAAACAAAGCAGCCTCTACAAAAAAAAGCAATTCAATTCTTCCGAGTCTCAATGGCGTCCATTTCATTTAGATCGTGCTTGACTCGTATTACGACACCTACTACGGCGAAGGACAATACGCTCATCTTATAAATATTAATAAGCTCATGCGTCCGTTGCTGGAATCATAAAAAAATTGCCACCATTTTTCCTACGAATATCAGGTTTATATGACAACAAATAAGTAAACAATCTACAGAATAGCAGAAGTGCAAAGAAAAATAAATTAGCAATAAAATGTAACTACTGTAATATTAGAAGCATAACACAGTACAAATAGCATTTTTTTTTTAAATAATAAAAACAAAACAAGATAGAGTAGGAAAGGAATGGACCCTTTTCACAAGACTGTAATCACGTTTTTACAATCATCAGCATGTCAATCCTCAAATGTTTTATATATATTGATTTTATCAAGTATGTACATTTCTCATATATTGTATTACATCAACTTTTTATCTCAAATGACAAAATTTAAAAAAGAAACAGTTGTGGAGGTTTTCTTTTGCCATTTCAGAAAAAAAAAAATATATATATAGACAGAGAGAGAGAAAGAGAGAGTATAAAAATATAAGTTATTATCATTATTGTTGTTGTATTTAATTATTTAATACACGAATATATTACTCGCGTTTATCCTCCCAATGTATCAAAGGCTAGCCTAATGAATATTAACTACGCACTTGCTGACGCAGCCTCTGTCTGTCCAATGGCAAACACGCGCCATAAATATTAATGACAGATCCTTCGCAGTAGTAGAATTCAAGCGCTCGAATGTCAAATGGCGCAGTGCGCCTGAGCAAGAAAGAGAGGAAGTGGCGGCTGAGGCAGCTCCGCACCTTTTCCGGTAACACCGACAGCAGCACGGCCGGGACCGATAGAGCGACTGGAGAGGAACAGAAGGGACCGAACCGAGCCGGGGCGCGCGAGAGGGGGGCTGTTACATGAGGTAAATCGTTATCGCTTGCCTACGCGGTCACGCGCTTAGTACGAGTAGTACGCGGAGCGAAACTAAGGTTACAAGAGTAAAGTTGTGTTTGACACCCCTCCCTTTTCTCATCCGCTTTATCTTGTGTTACAGGGACGGAAGAGGGGAAACTAAGGATGAATGACTGACGTTTTGAGTTTTTTTCGTGACCGAACAAACGATCTGAAGCGCGCCTGAAGGGAATGAGCGCGAAAAAAAGACGACCCGACAGCCGGTACACAAGAAGGAAGTCTGAGGAAATCAGAAAGGCCTGTCACAGATCTAAACACGTATTATTTTAGGACCATTTTTTTCCAGATTTTTGAGGGTCATTTGTGGTGCTGCATGAGTTTCGAAAGACCGACAAAGTTTAAGTGTTTTTCTGAGTGATTGTCGCCTTGCAAGAGCTGCAAAACCAAAAACTTGTGTTCCTCTTCCTGCAACAAACATAATATATGCACAGCCAACAAGATGGGCAAGATGCTTTCGAAGATCTTTGGCAACAAGGAGATGAGAATATTGATGCTTGGACTTGACGCGGCGGGGAAGACAACAATCCTTTACAAGCTCAAACTGGGACAGTCGGTCACCACCATCCCCACAGTGGGATTCAATGTGGAGACCGTTACATACAAGAACGTCAAGTTTAACGTCTGGGACGTGGGTGGTCAGGATAAGATTCGCCCTCTTTGGCGGCACTATTACACCGGCACCCAAGGTTTGATCTTCGTAGTGGACTGTGCAGATCGCGACCGAATCGATGAGGCTAGACAGGAGCTGCATCGCATCATTAACGACCGAGAGATGCGCGATGCAATCATCTTGATCTTCGCCAACAAGCAAGACCTGCCAGATGCCATGAAGCCGCACGAGATCCAGGAGAAGCTGGGTTTGACTCGAATCAGAGATCGTAATTGGTACGTTCAGCCGTCCTGCGCTACGACGGGCGATGGACTCTACGAAGGGCTCACCTGGCTCACGTCCAATTACAAATCCTAACGCAAGCGGGTGAAGACTCGCCAAACTAGAAGCAATTAACCAATAACTCTGGCTTCTGTCTGTAAAGTTCGGTTTTATTCTCTGTCTTTGATTTCGTTGACATGTAACCCAACTTTTCTTTCGTACGCCCGTTCTTTAGTCCTCCTGTTATGTTGTAATGTCCAAAAAGTATTACTTTCAGAAGCTGTGGGGTTGTTTTCCCAGAAAAAAAGGGTTTTTGTGTCTGAAGATCTGGTTTGTCAGTCCAAAAATGGCAGCTTGTTTGTTTACCTCTGTGCCATCACGTTTAACGAATGTATCGAGAAAACCGCTTTGAAATAAACTCACCAGTCCAAGCAGAACGATCTGATTGTGTTCCATGAAGAAACTGTCCTTGAAGGAGCGCTTGATTCAATATCCTTCCACATTCACACTGTTCCTGGCCTTTTCTGGAGGTGCTCCACTAAACGCATTGAGAAACTAGGAACGAGTGTGACTTGAGAAATGAAAACAACATCGTCTTCAGTGTTTCTGATCTAATCCAGCCGTCTTAACCTGTTTCTATCATGGTTCTGGTACAGACTCTCCTCAAACCGTAACCGCACAAATCACACCAAGCCTCTTTTTCTCTTACTAAATTAATGCTTTGTTTTATTATTTTGACATATTTGTTATGCTAAAGAAATAATAAAATCTATATATATATCCAGCACTATGTGATTGCGTCTTCTTGACGTGCAGGAATGAGGTTTCTGCGGGCCTTAAAGGGTCAGTTCACCTCAAAATGAAAATACTGTCATACCTTTATGTCGTTCAAAACCTATCATCTTCTGGACACAAAAGAAGATACTTTTGATGAAATTGGACAGCTATCTGACCCTCCACAGACAGCAGCACAACTAAAAATGATCAAGGTCCAGAAACCTATAGCAGATCCATCGGTAAAACGATTTTCTCCTTAGAGTTACATCTTTCAATGTTTTTCCTATGTTTCTGGAACATTTCAGTTGTGTTGCTGTCTACAGAGGGTCAGATAGCTCTCAGATTTCATCAGAAATATCTTAATTTGTGTTCTGAAAAGATCTTCCAGGTTTGGAACAACATGAGGGTGAGTAATTAAAGGAACACTCCACGTTTTTTGGAAATAGGCTCATTTTCCAACATCCCTAGAGTAATACAGACGTATTTTACCGTTTTCGAATCCATTCAGCCGTTCGCCGGGTCTGTTGGTCCCAAAATTAGCATAGCTTAGCATAAATCATTGAATCCGATTAGACCAGCTAGCGTCGCACAATAAAATGACTAAAGAGTTTCGATATTTTTTAATTTATTAAAACTTATTTTAAACTTGACTCTTCTGTAGTTGCATCGTGTACTAAGACTGGGGGAAAATGTAAAAAAAAAAAGTTGTAATTTTCTAGGCCGATATGACTAGGAACTATTCTCTCGTTCTGGCGTAATAATCAAGGAATTTTGCTGCCCTACCATGAGTAAAGCAGGCGCAATGATATTACGCCGGAATGAGAGTATAGTTCCTAGTCATATCAGCCTAGAAAATCCACAACTTTGCATTTTCCACCAGCCTTAGTACAAAATGCGACTACAGAAGAGTCACGTTTGAAATAGGTTTAAATAAATGTAAAAATATCGAAACTCTTTAGTCATTTTATAGTGCGACACGAGCTGGTCTAATCGGATTTAATGATTTATGCTAAGCTATGCTAATTTTGGGACCACCAGACCCGGGGATCGTTTGAATGGATTCAAAAACGGTAAAACACATCTGTATTACTCTAGGGATGTTAGAAAATAAGCCTATTTCCAAAAAAGTGGAGTGTTCCTTTAACAAAGGCCTTCTGAATTAAAGGAAAATATCCATATTAAAATTATTCAAAACCATAATCTTTATAACTTCATGTTCACAACCACTGACGTTTCAGCATATGACATGTCAACCCATTTTTGTGTTTCACCATTTTGCTTTTCCATAGGTTTTTTTTTTTGTTTATGTAAACTTATGCACTAGATGGACAGCGTCTCGTATTTTTTTCATTTAATTGTTTTTTGTTTTTAAATGCGAATGGCCCAACAGTGATGCCCATGCAAATGGGGGATGGATCCATTCATATAGAACACGTTCTCTACGCGTGACAAAAGAGGCGGAAAAGAATGCAGTGTCTCGAGACAAGTTCTTCTAAATCTTTTGACACAGATCATTTAAAAAACTCATGCACGAGATGCAGCCACACGTGGAATAACTGTCAATGGTCTAGACGTTTGTTTACAAAAAACAATTAAAAGCAGAGGAACCAGACTGCAGAAATGCATTATGTGTGAATCAGCTCATAGAATCTCTTTATTCTTTCCAATGTTCACTGTCCATGATCTCAGCCTGGTCTCATTAGTATTCATACACAGCATTTACACACGCACACACACACACACATTATATTAGGTGGCCTTTACTACTATGTACTAATATTAAAGTTAATCAGTTGAGACAATGTGCTTATTGTGTACATAAATTTACATTGTACTTACCAGAGGTCCATCCACATAGAAAAGTAGACCCACAAGGTTTAGACAATTCTACATATTTTTCCTATTTACATGCTTTAGTAGAAATTCACATTCCCATTTAATTTTTTAAACATATACTGTTCCATGTAATTAAATGACAATACCTAACTGCATTTAACCTAGATTACTCCTATAAAATGTAATGTTTACAAAAAAAAAAAAGGATTCAAAATCTCATCCTCCTTTTTTTATGCAACAAGGTTCGTTCATCCTTTCCATACCAATCTTCCTGTACCAGAGGCTTGAGGATGGCTATTGGTATGGACCAAGAAAATACTGCATGGAGAGGTTTCCATCAAAGACCCACGAGAAAGCTTTCATCCTCTATCAGTTCCTAGCCGTATATCTACTGCCTGTCATTACCATCTCCTTCTGTTATTCCTTCATGCTGAAGAGAGTGGGACAAGCCTCTGTGGAGCCTGTGGATAACAACCATCAGGTATGATCGTGGGTAACAACCATCAGTGATGACACTCCACTGAATGGATATGAAAGGCTATATGTGCTTTAATCTATTATTCAGGTGTACATCCTCCCGAGAGGTTGTGAAAAATCTTGGTTCCTAATCTTCTCTTCAAAAGTAAAGAAAAAGAGGAGTTGTCGTAGTAACCTTTAATTAACAAGGTAAAATTAAAAATAACTTAAGGACAAACTAACATATGTAGAGCCTTGTAATAAATAGATAAATAAATAGCATACAGAGCTTGATTTTGTACATGCTACATTTAAAGATCAATAAAATTAACTATATTAATATAAATTTTTTTACAACAAAAACTGTTCCTGACTTTTAATATTTAGTAAAGCATTGTCATCTTGTTTAGGTGTGGTACAGATTCACATAAGTGGAGTCTAAAACCTAAAGTCATGACTTTACAGGCAGCGTTTTGTGTTTGAAGGTTCCCCCGTGAGGAAATTAGTTTCTATAACAAAAAAAAATATATATATATAATAATAATAATAATAACAGCTGCTGAACTGGGGCCTATTTCAGAAAGGAGGTTCAAACAACTCTGAGTTTAAACTTGAATTCTGAGTTGCCCAATCCAGAGATTAGAAACTCGGAGTTTTGGGTTTCAGAACAGCTGATCTAAGTAAGGTTAATCAACTCGGAGTAGACTAACTCAGAGTTAAGCGTGTACTCCATGACTCTAAAAAACCATTATCAGTGGAGCGCAGATATTACGAGTCACCATGGCAACATCTGAAAAAAGAGGTTGGCATTTTTTCTCCAGCTGAACTTGATGTGCTCATGCAAAGTTACAGTCAATATGAGCACATATTTAATTATAATAAAAAATAAGTAATGTGTGACGTTTATTTACTTTTTCACAATCTAGTTACAGTACATGTCCCTGTTGAAGGTCAGTGAGCTAATTATTTGAAGCTAATATTACTATTATTTATTAATATTATTTTAATCTAATATTATTTTTTGCAGTAATATCAAAGGTAAAACTCAAAAACTATGTTATTGAATCTAATTGTAATTGTCATGTAGGTGCAATCCTGCAGGTATGAAAAGAACATGGCAGCAGCTGAAAATGAAATGTAAAAATATAATTCAATCAGGTAAGGTTTGAGCATGTCATGTTTTT
>JAUCNO010001325.1:89141-115160 GCA_032353835.1 Enteromius viviparus | reverse complement strand
GCCCAATATGTGCAATTATTATCTGTTGAGCTACTTGATCGATGTAAAATTTACAAATAAAGTTAAGATTGTATTTCTGAATAAATAAAGCAGTAACTGATGTCGTATAATCACAAGCGTGACATTTGTAAATTAAATAATTTCATATTTATTCATGTTTTTATATATATATATATATATTATGAGCTCTGTTTATAACTCTTTTTCTGAAGACCGTCTACAAATGTAAAATCTTTAAATGAAATGTTAAAGGTTACCATTAAATACAGCTGAAAAAAGTGGTTGATTTATAGTGGATTTATAATTATTTTCAATGTAATGTCATTATAAAATAACTAAATAATTGTTTATTTAATTCTAACAAATAGGTTCTTGTTAAAAAAAACTAAAAAAAAAACAAAAAAAGGAATTATTTTTTCGAATCTCTGCACAGGCTTTGTTTAAAAACAAAAATAAACATATTGGTATTGGCATCTCTATCAGCAAATGAGTAAAAAAATAATGACATACTTTTGAAAAAATGCATAAATGTGTTTGAAAAATATCAGCAAATCGTATTTTGTTAAAATGGTTTGAAAATATCAGCATATTTTATATTAGCAAAAATTGGATAATTGAATAATATTGGCCTTTAGAATATCGGTAAAAATCCAATACCGTGCATTTGTATCGTACAGAATGCCGTATTTGGGACCTGGCTTTTGGTCCAGAGAGTGAGAACACCCTAACAACCACATAGCAACGCCCTAGCATGTTATTGTTCTGTGCATAATGGCTCAGCATGAACACATGCATTGGTGCATCTCAGACAGAAACCCACTGTCAGGTTAGAATGCCACTACATAGAGAAAGAAGAAACGTTAGAATATTTCTTTGAGAGTAAGTGTTTGTGTGTGTGCGCAGTGCTGAAGTGGCACTTTTGCCGCTGTGGGTGCAGTGGATGTGTTGTTAGCAGCACTGGACGCTGTGAAGTATGTGAATGTTCACCTGTGCAGATGCACTAGAATGCACTGAAGCACTGGGAGACCCTAAACGAGCATCAGTGCAAGCGCAGCTGTGAGTATGTGTGAACAAAAGCGTCTTTCTCCGGCGCGCCGTCTCCTGAACTTATTATGGACGTCACATGCTAGCGATTTCCTCTCAATATCCTCAAATCTCTAGAGTTTCCAGCTCTTCCAGTCCTAATCTGGCACCTTGGTGTCTGGGAGCTGGGTCTGGGTCCGTTCTGTGCTTGTCTCATAATCTGGAGTACAATATTAGAGTCAATCTGTTCGTGACGACTCTTTATTCAGTCATAATTGAGAGTAAATCTGTCATTTACTCACCCTCGTGTTGTTCTTTTCTCTATAGAGCGTGAGAAGAGATGCTGCTGTTTATGTGCTCTGAGAATAAATAAAAATCATATCAGAAGTTTAAATGACTGTAATGTAGTAAAAAAAAAAAGATTCATATATTAATGCAGATATACACAAAATAAATTTTAGTTTGGTTGCACTGTTAATATCAGAAAATAATATATAAATGAAAAAGTATATATGAATGTCAAATTATTATATATTATGCATAGAATACAGAAAACATTGGCTGCACCATAATAAAAAAAAAAATAAAATATATATATATATATATGCAAAATATGAAATATGCATGCCTATGTACATAAAATACAGCAAAATATATTTTTGTTTGGTTGTACCATGAATAAAGAAAATAAAAAATATAAATGAAATATATGGTAAATAGCAAATATATATATATGGGCATAGATAAATTTGTTTTATCTAGATTCATTTTGAAATTAATCTAGATTAAAATGTCTCATTTGAATTCTGCCAAAGGTATTCAGAATATGTGTGCTGCCTAAATAATGACTGAAAGTAAAGCCCTATTCGAACGGGACTAGTTTTTAAAGAGGGTGGTTAGAGCATGTTTTGTTTCACAGACGTGCTTGTTGATTTTAATCCCGTCTGAATCTGCCATGTCTGTTTTTCTCTCACAATCTCTGTGATAATTCTAGAGTCCGAATGGGATGCAATATTATTTTTTACAACGCATTTCCTTGTATTAACCAACGCGATATGCCATAGATGCTCTCACCACATGCACGTTTAATATATTTTTATATATTAAAGAAGTAAATAAATACAAATAAAGAGCCAGATCATGTACACTGTAAAGACTGGCTGTTGTATTATCAGTATCGGGTAAGATTACTCACGGTCATTTCTCGTATGTTTTAATATATGTTTTACATATGTTTTAATTATCAAAATTAAACATGGGTTTACTACAAATAAACATCCTAATTAACTGAACTAAAGTAATCACACATTAACATGGCTTTGCTGTACTTCACCGTGGTGTTTGTGAACACTGAATCTGTGTTTGTTATGAATCCCTCGAAGCTGCTGGGTCAGAAAACAGATGCTCATGGGAAGCCTAATGTCATCAGAAGTGTTTGTTTATCATTGATGGAGACAGAATATGTGTTACTATAAACATGATTTACAGCAGAGCGAAGCAGAAATATAGATCGGGATGTTATGCATCCAAAAAAACTCATAACTAGGAGAACTAAGAGAGATTTGTTAGACATGGTGTGAAATGACGTTTGGAGAATTCATTATATAAATCTAGAGCAGTGGCATTTTAATATTAATTCTATACTATTGTAGTTTTAATTTCAGTTTGCATTTTAATTTTATATTTTTATTCGATCTGTCAAATGATTAATCACAAGTTTTAAAAGTTTTGTTTACATAATAAATGTGTGCATTAAATGTGTCTTTAAACGGTGTATATTACACATACGGCAATTTTTTTTTTAAATATATACATGCATGTGTTTGTATGTATGTATGTATGTGTGTGTGCTAATAAATAAATAAATATAATTAAATCTTTATTTTAATTAGCAATTTTATTTTCTTCTTTTTGGGTGGGTTTGTTTAAGATAATAAATTCATCTCATTCATCAACTCATCTCACTGATTAATGAATGAATCATGATATTTTGATTTGTGTCCAAATAAAGAGATAATAATCAAGTGGCATGAAGCACCTTAATTTGCTGATTATTGAATAGAACCAATTATTGTGCAATTTTCAAAAGTAAAAAATATCTTCTATATGTTATATATGTGTGCTATATATGTTACTCTTAATGATGCAGGTATAATGGCTCTCTGCCCGGAGGAGACCGCGGTCGAAAGCGGAGCCGCTTTGCCCTTTACCGACGAGCCAAAGCCAACGGAGTCAAGCCCAGCGCCGTGCACATCCTCAGCAACCCCCAGGACAGCAAGGTGCCACCTCGCTCACTCTGTAGGGCACTACACGCTGAGCATTGTGGGATAGTGACGTGTGACCTCTCATTACAGGCGGTGAACAGCAGGGGACAGCACAGCATCTCCTTCACCCTCTCCAGGAACCAGACGGTGGTGGTGGAGTACTGCCATGACACAGACACTGACATGTTCCAGGTCAGAGGTCAAACACACCCATCAGTTCAGTAAATACTTTCACAGCTGCATGGAAAACAAACCAGCAGAAAAAATTGTTTTAGAAAAACATTAGGTTCCCCTATTATGGGTCTTTCTTTTGAGAGAAAATAACTTAATAAATTGAGCACTTTCAGATAAATAAAAAAAATCGAGAAATCGAGCATTTGATATTTTGAATAGAAATGTTACCGAACATTATATTTAGACATTTTACCAGTGATAACAGTAAAGAGAAAAAAATGATCCAAGATATTGCTTTTGTGTTGCTATAGATGCATCACAGGCAGTGAAACATGGCATGGTATAATATTTATAAGAGGAGTTTCTACCAGATATAGTTGTAGCATGTTTTCTGCAAAGATATTTAAGAGTGATTAACGTTTACATCTTCAAGCGTGCTGGAATTTGAATTGAGTTTTCTTTAACTCAAGGATTAAAGGAATAAATGAAAATTCTCTCATCATTGACTCAAGTAGCTCAAAAGTTTGTAACCAGGCTGTTTTGGGTCACTATTGACTTCCATGGTATTTTTTAGCCTATTATTGAAGTCAATGGTGACCAAAACTGCCTGGTTACAAATCTCCCTTTGTGTTCGGCAGAACAAAGAAATTCCTACAGGTTTGGAACTAAAGAAATCGAGATGTTTAATGTTTTGCTCCGAATATAATATAATAATAATATAATATTGCTCTGAGCTAATATAAAGGTGGGCTGTGACGGTTTTCTCCAGATCGGCCGCTCGACTGAGAGCCCTATAGACTTCGTGGTAACGGACACTCCCGGAGGATCCAAGGAGAGTGAAGACTCATCCTCGGCGCCCAGCACCATCTCCCGCTTCGCCTGCAGAATCGTCTGTGACCGGAACCCACCCTACACAGCCCGGATCTACGCCGCTGGCTTTGACTCGTCCAAGAACATCTTCCTTGGGGTCAGTGTTACAGCTGGGCTCCGCAGGGGCCACAGAAATAATAATGTGCTCCTGGAGCACTAAACAAGTCTTGAGTAGCTCAGGTATATTTGTAGCAGTAACCCACAATACACTGAATGGGCCATATTAAAATAACATTATAATAACAAATAATATTAACTCAATGAGGATAAAACTGAAATGATGATCTTTGCTCCTGATAATATTACACCTAAGATTAAGCAGGTTATGGGGTTTACAGCATCCGCAGATCACACCGAAATAAGAAATCTGGGTGTCCTTTTTGATAGAGTCATGTGTTTTAATAGTCATGTAAAGTCTGTAGTTTCTTCGTGTTTTTTCCATCTTAGGAACGTTGCTTAGATTAGATCGGTGGTCTCAAGAAAAGAGTTGGAGATGCTTGTTCATGCCTTCATCTCGTCTCGATTAGACTATTGCAATGTTTTGTATACTTGCTTGAAGTCTTCCTTAAAGCGCCTGCAAGTTGTACAGAATGCAGCTGCTAGGCTTCTGACTGGGACCAGTAAGTGGTCACATATTACACCTGTACTTAAGGAACTTCATTGGCTTCCTGTTGAATTCAGAGTGCAGTTTAAAATTTTAGTTTTCACTTATAGAGCCTTGCATGGTCAGGCACCTCTTTATGTTCTGGATCTTTTACATATGCACTCAGAGGGCCGGTTTTTAAGGTCTTCTGACTTTTTATCTGTCCCAAGAACACGTCTTAAGGCCAAGGGTGATCGTGCTTTTTGTTCTGTGGCGCCGAGGCTTTGGAACTCTCTTCCTTTAGCACTGAGATCTATGGGATCTGTAAATTATTTTAAAAAACATCTAAAGACACATCTGTTTGGACTTGCTTTTAAATAACAGTAATGGTCGCTTGGTATGTTATCATTGTTGAATGATTGGTTTTTGTTGTTTTTATGTTGGATCTTTTTGTATGCATGCTTGATCCTTTTTATTTACTGTTGTAAAGCACTTTGTGACTCCTTGTCTGTGAAAGGTGCTATATAAATACATTTTACTTAAATTAAATTTTTGCATCCTTAGATTACGGATTTTCAAATAGTTGTATCCCAATATTACTAATCATACATCAATAGAAATATTATGTGTAAATCTCAATTCCAAAAAATTGAGAGTTGAGTTGTGGAAAAGTATGGAATTTTTAAACTGAAAATGTGTTTGAAGACAGTTTTGTGGAAATAAAGTCAGAGTGGAGAGATATGCAGAATTGTGAGATACAGAGGTTGTGTGAGGGAAAAATGCCACAATTGCTGATTTAAGAGATTTTTTAAGTGAAGTCAATATTTTAAAATGTAGTTGCAAAGTTTGTTCTTCACAATTCTGACTTTATATTTAAAAAAAAAAAAGCTTGAATTGTGTGATATGAAATCAAAATGGCAAAGAAAAAGTCAGAATTAAAAAGTCCCGTTTTCATAAATGTGATTACTTTCAATTAACAATTGTGTATTTTTATTATTTTTTTTATCATTTTATTTCTATTACCGTTCTATATTTATCGTGCTTGAACATTAAGACTTTTTTTCTCACATTTATGCATTAGACAGTAATGCATTATGCTCTCATGTGAAGGAGGTTCTGAAGAGATGTTGTGCTTCTTTACGCAGACTGGTTATTGCAGCTCATATGTGGCATGAATGCATTTACACAGAAGTTGGTTCAGCACTCGCACAGTTCAGTCTTGTTTTTATTTGTTAGCATTGTATTCTGACACAGAGCAGGTTTAGCTATTGCATTTGAGAAATACATTTCACCAGTTTGTGCACTATTTCCTGACCGATGCGCCTATGTCTCACAGGAGAAAGCCACGAAATGGAAGAATCCGGACGGTCACATGGATGGGCTGACGACCAACGGCGTACTGGTGATGCATCCAGTGGGTTTCCCAGAAGAGCCCAAGCAGGGGCTGTGGAGAGAGATCTCTGTGTGCGGAGATGTCTACGCTCTCAGAGAGACCCGATCCGGGCCCATCCGCGGCCAGCTGGTAAACACCACTAACTAGTCTCCTAACCATACACAGCCAAACTCAGGGCTTGGTAATTGTTTTCTAGTATAAGTATCCAAACATTCTCGAATCAAGATGCATTTTACATAACAAGTAAAATGATGTAGAGTGATTTAATTAGTGCTGTCAAGCGATTAATCGTGATTGATCGTGTGTGTGCTGGGTATATTTATTATGCATATATAAATACACACACATGCTTGTTTATATGTCAGAGAAATGTTGTTTGTAAATAAAAATCTTAAATATATTTATTTAGTTATATATTATTACTTATATATTATATATTATATAAAGTTATATAAACATAGCCGTAAATACATTTTTAAAATATATAATGGATGCATGTGTGTGTATTCATATATATTTACAGAGAACACACATTTATTACAAACATAAACTTTTATTTTAGATGCAATTAGTCATTTAACAGCACTAATATTCAGAATAAATAAATAAAAATTTTTTGCTTAAAAAATACAAAAAAAGTCTGCCAGTGGGGTTAGAAATGTAATCTTAATTCAAAGTCTAAGTCTTAGTTTTAGACTAATAATAATATTATTTAATAAGACTAATAATAATATCTTAAGGTATTTTACTTGTCCAGCAAATTTGTATTGATTCAAGAATTTTTACATATTTATACTAAAAACAATATAACAATAGTAAAAACTGTAACAAAGTACAAACTATTTTCTTATTTAAATAATATTATAGCAGTTTTGTTTTTGTATTTCATAATTTTTTTTAATTTATTGTTTATTATTGTTTTAAAGGAATACTTCAATTTTAACTATGTATTTATCAATATTGATGTAAATAATCTAAAATATTATAAAATATTTTTTATAGTTCTATTAAATCATTAATATAGTTATATCTATATTAAAATTTTTTTATTGTTAATAGTTTTTTTCTGTATTCATTAATTTTGTTATTTATATATTTATTTTTTATTTAACTGTTTTTGTTGTACTTTTGTGTGAAAAATTTCCTATATGAAAAATTTCTTATTTGTTTATTTATTTATTGTATTATTATTGTTTATATTGTATTTTTTGTATTTGGTAATTCAGATATTTAGTTACTTTTATTATTTATTATTAATAATAATTATTTTTGTGTTATTTATTATCAATCTTAACTGTATATTTTCTATTTAAAAATGTTCTATGTATTATTATTTATTATTTTTTAGTAATTAATAATTTTCAGTTTACTTATATATATATACTTATATATTTATTTGTTGTAATATTTTAAATTTTTTATAGGTTATTTTTTTGTGTTTGATAATTCAGTTATTTAGTTACTTTATGCTGTTATAACAGTATTAAGTGAGCTGCGGTGTTGTTTTAGGCTCAGGGTGAGAGCAGCGCTCTGCAGGATGGCTCTCTCGTGGATCTGTGCGGGGCCACACTGCTCTGGCGGACAGCTGGGGGTCTGCTGAAGGCCCCGACTCTGCGCCACCTGGATGCCCTGCGTCTGGAGCTGAACGCGGCGCGGCCCCAGTGTCCGGTGGGACTGAGCACGCTGGCCTTCCCCAGCCTCCCGCGGAGCCACAGCCTAGAGGAGCGCCAGCCGTGGGCCTACCTGAGCTGTGGACACGTGCACGGCCGGCACGACTGGGGCCAGCGGCCCGAGGGCCACCGTGAGCGCAGCGAAGGCCCCGGTGGACGCCGTGAGTGTCCACTCTGTCGAAGCCTGGGCCCCTATGTGCCACTGTGGCTTGGGGCTGAGCCGGGCTTCTATACGGATGCCGGGGCCCCGACCCACGCCTTCGTCCCCTGCGGTCACGTGTGCTCTGAGAATACGGCTCGGTACTGGGCCGAGACCCCGCTGCCACACGGGACTCATGCCTTCAGACCCACCTGCCCCTTCTGCTCGGCCCCACTGGGTCCGGGCCCCGGGGTAACACGCCTCATCTTCCAGGGGCCTATCGATTGATGAGGGGGCCGAACGAGGGCCGAAAGGAGTCACACTCCTGGGCTGGGTTAGAAAAATGCTGCCTTGGAGTCACGTTTAGATCTCATTAAATTTAGGATAAGATGAGACCCTGGAGCACAAAAAATGTCATGCCAATTTAGTGAAATTGAGTTGTGTGCTTTTCATTGATGTATGGTTTGTTATGACAGGACCATATTTGGCTGAGATACAACTATTTGAAAATCTTGAATCTGAGAATACAACAAAATTTAAAGTGTTTGAGAAAATCATCTTTAAAGTTGTCCAAATTAAGTTCTTAGCAATGCGTATTACTAATCAAAAAGGAAGCAGTAGGAAATGTAAAAAATCTCTTCATGGAACATGATCTTTACTTAATATCGTAATGATTTTTGGCATGAAAGAAAAATTGATCATTTTGACCCTTACAGTGTATTGTTGTCTATTGCTACAAACACACCTGAGCTGCTGATGACTGCTTTTGTGCTCCAGAGTCACATTTGGTTCTAAAATATCTCTGTAGCTGTTTCCATCCACCTGTTTTTAATGTGCATTTTGGAATATAGCATAAGAAAATGGAAACAACAAGATGTGCTTAAATTCTAAAAATGTGCATCACAAAAATGGAATATGCTAAACTTTTTATTTAATACGAAAAAAACATGCAGAATGATAGCCAATGATAAAATAATATAGGTAGAAATATGCTGCCTTTAAGTCACATCATTATATCTTTAAGTGCCAACTCGATGAGTTAAAGGCTTGTCTGTGAGTAACTAATATAACTAATGTGACAGTTTAGCCAAAAATCATCATTCTGTCATCATTTACTCATGTTATTTAAACTTGCAAGAAATATTTCAGTGTTTGGAACCAAACTGTTGCTGCTAGCCATTCTATAGTACAGAAAATTTTTTATTAAATGATGACGGTCAACTCTTCTGCAGAATATCTTCTTTTGTGTTGAACATAAACAACATGAGGAAAGTAAATGATGACAGAGGTGTAATTTTGGGTTGAACTGTACCTTTAAGTAGGTTTTCAGGAGCTTTAGAGTATTTCCAACCCTTTACTTTCCCACTAACGGTCCAGTGTTGCCAAAAAAGTGATGTAAAGCACTGCAGATCTCCTCTCTCATATGTGCAGTGATTCATTTTAGTGAATCAGTTCAAATAAATGATTCACTAGTCGACTGAGAGGCCTTTTCATGAATTGCTGCTGTTTAAAGCTACTTTTCTTATATTATAAAATAACATTTAGCTACTCTTCATTAACGCTTCTATTCATCAAGGATGCATCAAACTGATAAAAAAGTGCCAGGAAAGACTTCTATTTCCAATAAATGCTATTCTTTTGAACTTTCCATTCATCTGTGAATCCTAAAAAAATAAAATGCATCACATTTCCCACAAAAAAATAGTTTTCAACATTTATAATAATCCGAAATGTTTCTTGAGCAGCAAATCAGCCTGTTAGAGTGATTTCTGAAGGATCATGTGACACCGAAGACTGGAGTAATGATGAAAATTCAGCAGCGCATCACAGAAATAAATTACAGTTTAACACACATTCACATTAAAAACAGCTATTTTGAACTACGAAACTATTTCACAATTTTTCTTGTATTTTTGATGCACTAGTGTTTGGAATGAGATATGAGTATCACTAATAGTGATTTCCATCAGCAGCACTTGAAGGCAGCGTAGGTTTCTAATGCAGTCCCGAGCTCAGACGGGTTCAGTAGCTGTAACAAAAACCACCAAAACGGGACCGAAGCCAAATAGATCTTTGATTCCCGACTCCTTTCGCTCCTCTACGGCCTCCAGCGCTCTCAGTACATGGACCGAACCTCAACATCTCACACAGCACACGCTAGAAAGTACAAGATCCTTTATTACAACACTGGTTTACAGCAATAAACCCTCTAGAACAATGAAGCTACTAGAAGATGCAGCGGTTCGCGCCTTGTACTTCCCTAACTTTAGCTCAAAAACATGGCTCAGCCTGGCCTTGTTTTCAGTTTGTTTTCTTCTTCTTTTTTCTTTGGTTTTAGATTCTTCTTCTGATTGTTTTAGCATTTAATGACAGTTGTAGCTGCAGTATATGCCGTAGTCGTTTGAAATTGTCAAGATGTCATATTTTTCTACATGACTGTGTTACTAAACTTTTGACTTGAAGTCAGATTGTTTTATATACAAGTGTTTCACATATAGCAGTATATAGATTATATATAACTCTCTCTCTCTATATATATATATATATATATATATGAATATATATTATTTTCTGTACATGATATGATTTGAGTCCAGGAGAGCTTGCTGAAGACTGAATGCTCCGACGCGACATCTGACCACGAACACTGGAAAAAAACATCCTCTTACTTAGTGTTTGTGTCTTGTTTTCTAGAATAAATAATGAAAAAAGTATTGAATCAAGATGAATATACTGCACAAGCAAATTGACTTAACCTAGTCTTGATTTCTGTCAAAAAAAAGAAAGAAAATCCTTAAAACAAGCAAAAAATCTTTGTCAATGGGGCAAGAAAAAACTATTATTTTCTGCTTTGTTTTAAGCAAAAACAATTTTTTTATTGTTTTTGTACAAAACAAGACATAATATCTTCAATCATTTTACTTGCAGTAAATGCATCTTGATTCAAGAATGCTGTGATCTTCATACTAGAAAGCAAGACAATACTAAGTAAGAGACTGAATTCTTGCAGTGAGCGCTTGATCCGTGTGATGAATGTACGGCGCTTCGTTACCGTCTCCAAACTTCCTGGTGCTAACAATGATTTCAAACGCTGGTTTTAATTGCGATTGTTTTGCGCTGAACTTCGCTGCACTCCTGGAAAATCTTCTAAAAGGCTGGTAGCGCTTTATGGTGACTTTCATCATGAACAAACACTTTACAACGCACTTATACATTCAAAAGAATAATGACCTGTTATGCATAGTAGTGTACTGTAGATTTATTTTTACTGTTAGAACTTTTAAAAGAATAGTTTACCCTAAAATTAAAATGTGCTCACTTTCGTTTTATCCTAGATGAGGATGAGTTTGGTTCTTCATCAGATCTGGAGAAATGACCAGCAATGGATGCTCTGCAGTGAATGGATGCCCTCAGACTGTTAGTCCAAACAGCTGATTAAAACACGAAACACTGGTTTCATTAAGTTATGAAATGTTAATAAACATTCAAAACACCAGGTTTTTAAAAGAATATTTTTCTTAATTATAAGAAAGTAAAGGAAACATTCCCTTGTATCATTTTCAGACGTTACTTTTGAATGTTTTCGGAACGTTCTGAAACAAGTTGCAACATTTAAAATACGAAGCTAAAACGCTTCCGGAAAACACATTACATGAACAATATTTAAATAACATTCAGAGAATATTAGCAAAACTTACTGTTACTTTGAATGATTGTGATGTTTGTTCATAACGTTGAGAGATGTTAACTGATGAACTGGAGTGCTGTGGATTATTGTGATGTTTTTATCAGCTGTTTGGACTCTGATTCTGACGGCACCCATTCACATCCATTACTGAGACACTGATGCAAAGACACATTTCTCCAGATCTGGGATGTTGAATTTTCAGCACATTTTCACTTTTGGTGAATTACTTCTAACAAAAAAGTCTAGTGTAAAACTGTTATTGATGAAGGTTCCATATATAAAGCGTCACCAGAGCACTGAGATGATCTGGTATTTGGATGATAATCGTTACACGTATGCCTGCACACCTCGCACTGTGCATCTCCGAGCATTATAAGCTAAGCACTTGACAAAGCTTTGTATTGCAGGGTTTAGAGACAGAATAGCTCTACTTTACCTCACAAGCTGTAGAAGAGACCTCAGTTTATGACCGTATTTTTTTACAGGCCGATAAAGTGACCATAAACCGCTCGGATTACTTTTCACTCTTTCTAAATTACGAGATGTGACACGTACTTGATTGTTTGCTTTCTCGGACGCTAGAAACGGGGCTTCGTTGCAGTAGCCGGTTTCTTGCATTCTCTGCAACAGATGACCTAAAAATGAACCGCCATTTACTGTATCTGTGAGGAAAGAACACAAGGAACATTTTGAAGAATCTCAATGCAGCTCTTTTCCATTCAAAGACATAAAAGACAAAAGTTTGAAAAAAATTCAAATGCACAATATTTCAAATGTCACTATGCACTGCATCTCTGATTCAGATCGTATTCATATTAAAAATGCTGCATTGACGTTTAACGTCATTAACACTAAAATGCCACTTATTTTAACAGAAAAGAGCTGCATGAGGATTGCATTCATACACACAATGATAGGGGTGCAATTCACAACACTGATCACGATTTTCTTCATATTTTTTATTTTTAGTAAAATGGGATTTAAGAAGAGAAAGAAAAGGTCTCCTTTTATTAGTGCTTGGACAAAATGCTGCACATTTGTTTGTGAAATATGTCAAATAACAATACTAAAGTGAAGTACTAAAAAGAACAAATCAAATAAATAACACACACAAAAAAAACAAATCAAGGCTTGGTGCTTTTTCCATTTAACTTTTTTAATGTATTTAAAGCACAATCCAATCAAAGAAGCTGCATTCTATATTAATCTGTAATTATGGTCAAAAACAGAATGGTCTGACTACTACATAAAACAGAAGTGATTTAGAGCAGTAATTCACTGTCTGCCAGCAGGTGGCGCTCAAGGAGCAGCAGTGAAAGCGTTTTCTTGATCATCGCTGTAAACAAAGCAGCGCAGATACATTATACTGAGGCTAAGTGAAAAGAAAATAGACTTTTCAGGTCTCTTCAGAGTTCACACGTTTCATAGAAAGCCTGTATTGTGATCCATTTAACATGAATCATCACTAAATTTGAAACCGGCTCGTTGCATAACGGTGGTGTTTTCATTTTTTGGTGATCTGTTGCTTTCGTCTGGAATTGCTGCTTCCCTCGAACTATTGCAGTCGACATTTAAAGTGTTTAAAATACAGCATTTTAGGACACAGAAATGCTAGAAATGCCGACTGCCGTCGTTCTCTGAGACTGAGAGATGGCTCATTTGAAAGCCTGTGTTCCTTAGACATCACAATCTATGCTTGAAGCAGACGATCCGTGGCGTTCTGTAGCAGAAAGTCCAGCTCTGTGTCTCTGCGTCTTCCAAACGAGCTCCACTCATTCTCGACTCAGCTCAGGTTTACACTAGTCCAAGTTTACAAGCGTGATTAGCAGGGTTAGGATCGTCGCGTGACCTCTCAAAGGTCAACGGGAATGGCATTTCCAGCGCAAACGTGTACATCGCTCAGTAAAGCGCAGACGGGATCGATCGTGTTTGCTTCGTAGGACTTTTGTACGATGTAGCCCCACACTGGATGGCGTAAAAAAACTGTTGGATTGTTGTGGTTTTTGTTCCTTCGGAATGAGATGTGAAGATGCTGCACCTTGTGTTTGACCCACTGAATAAAACCTTGATCTCAGACAAGATTCCTGACCTTTGACCTTACCACTGCCACAATGCACTTAAACCTGTACGAGCGGCTGCTTTCTCACAGCAGACCGATCCAAAACCATGCTTAAACTCAAGGTGCACTGACAATCACAAATCATGACATGAATAAAAGTGATCTTTGCATACAGACAGACTGTTTCGCTTCACTTCTTTACATTTGCGTTCGTTTATATTCAGAAAATGAGAAAGGTGCGAAGTCTTAAAAGTTCAAATGTTGCATGCATTGCAAAAAAAAAGCATTGCGTGAATGCATTAACGTGTCATCTTAGCTTGTTTTCCAGTAAAAAAAAAAGATCTTTAGATTAAGATGCATTTACTGGAGATGCAGGTTTGTTTTCTGAGAAACTGAACAACATGAAGTGAGTTTTTGCTTAAAATTAGAAAGCTTTATACAAAGCCTTAAAGTCACTGCATTAAATGTTGCACGCACCATGAAAAATGCATTGCATAAAATGCATTAGCCTACTTTGTATTTTTGGCGTTTTCCTGAAAGAAAAAAAAATCTAGGCATCCTTAAATTAACATGAAGATATGCAGTTTTGAACAAAATGAGTCTTTGCTTAAAATGAGAACAAAGTCATTTTGATTGTTCTGAACTCATTGCCAGATATTTGTTATTGTTTTAACTGTATATTCATATCAGTTTTTGATAAAACAAAGACTTTTTGATTTTGCTTCTCTTATAAATGTATCTTGATTTAAGGATGTTTAGATATTTCTACTGGAATACAAGATAAAAATACAGCACTGTTGCTGTGTGATCGTGGTATAGTAAAATATATTTTGATATTACATTGTCAAAAGCACACAAATTAAATCCAGTCCATTTTCTGATTGATTGTTTTTTGCTTAATAATTTAAAAAAAAACGTGGTATTTTTATAGTTTAAAGCATCAATTGTACATTTAGCGGAAATATTGACAAAATATAATATTGATTAAATATCTTGTTCCATTCCATTTAAGAAAAACAAACTGTTAGATTTACCTTCAAAACCCCTGTAAGTTTACACTGAGCTGAAGATAATACTGTGTGTGTGAATCAGATTTAGAATGAGATAGCCTGCGTTGACCACTAGAGGCCGCTGTCGCTTTAAACATCTTTACACGAATTCATTTCAGGTGTGTGATTTTAACACTAAGTTTGACGTTTCAAAGTCAATTATTCAATACAGGTATATTATATAGCCATATGTGACCGACACTGTATAAGTATACAAATTTGAATTTGAAATGTTGGAAATTGAGTTGTTGGAAACAAACAACTTTTTGTATGTTTTATCAACTTATCCAGTTTAGATGAGCATAAACGTATAGGGGAAAAACGTTCCATGAGATATGTATAAATAATATTTGTGTGCTGACGCTTTGAGAATATTAATCTATAATGAACACTCTGTTTACATTAGTTCAGAGATCGTTTCCTAAATCACATTAAATTGCACAGTTTTCGCTCAAGTAAAGAAATGCTTGATCTCGTTAAGGAGCTTGTCAGACATCTAAAAAAATCTGAATATTGTGAAAAACTTAATTCTTTTGTAACTTATTTAAAAAAAAAAGTAAAAACTTATATATATATATATATATTAGTTTCATTACATGTAAAGTAAAGCATTTCAAGTTTTTTTTTGTTTTGATGATTAGAGCTTACAGCTCATGAAAGTCAAAATTCAGTATCTTAAAAAATGTGGATGCTCCTACAGTCATTCAAAAAAATGCTTTGAATTGTTCAAGATCTTTAAAAGTATGTTAATTTCACTCAAGACTTGGCCAGGGGTCTTTTAGCACAGGCTCCAGCATTATTGATGAATGGCCAACCTGATCTCACACCAATTTGTACATATTTTACGAGGTAGCTAATTTGTACGACCTCACTCGTACGAATTCAAAAGATTTCTTCTAAAACGTACGTATTTTTACGCGTTGCCAAGTCGTATGAATTAGTACGAATGATCTAAACCTAACCCCGCCCCTAAACCTACATGTCATGGAGTTTTAGACAAATCGTACAAAAGCGTGAGTGAGGACGTATGAATTAGTATGAATTAGCAGGAATTTGGGATCTCATATGAATACATACGAATTGGTTGTGAGACTTTGTTGGAATGAGATGGATGTGATCGTCCCATGGCTCTGCTGGATTGTATGATCTACTGTTTCTTATTTTCTCCTGATAATATCCCATCGGTTCCACATGTTGGCTCAATCAAGCACAGTAATATCATGGTCAGCAAAGCATTTGGAAGTGATTTTGTCATGGTGGGCCCCCAAGTAAGGTCCTGCTGAAAAAGAAAATCAGCAACTTCATAAAAATCACCTGACAGATGGCCAGGGTTGGGTGAAAAGTGGGACTAAATTACCAGGGACCCAACTGGGGAGAGGGCCCCTGAGGAGTAAAATGTTATTTTCCTTTAAATATAATTTTAAGATCGCAATAAATGTTGTTAACTAATGTAAATGCTAATATTTAGGGTAAATGCATCAGTTGATTGATGTATTAAATGGTGTCGTAGGTAGTTGTGAACTTCGAGCTTACAGGAGCCCATGGCCACTGCTTGTGCATAGGGCCCAGAATTTGGTGCTACACCCCTTCAGACGGCTGCATTAACTTTTGCCATGCTGAAACACAATGGACAAATACCAGCAGATGTCACAGCACCCCAAACCATCACTGACTTCACACTGCACTTCAGACAGTTCTGTGCGTCTCCAGTCTACAGACCTTAATTTCCAAATGAAAAGCAAAATTGACTTTTGAGGTGGTCTCCAAGTTTATTTCACTCCTTGTGAAGCTCTCCAACGTGTTCAGCTTTGCTTGACAGTATTCTCAATTTTGCAGTCATCCATGTTCTTGAACACCTTTTGTACTCAATAATTTCCTTCCAGTAAACTTTGCATATAAAATGCTTTGATACAGCACTTTGTGAACAGCCACTCATTTAGGATGACTATATATATATATAGATATATATACTGTATATAGAGTTTCAGTTTTTTTTATAAATTGCAAAAAAAATTGATGTTTTACTATATATATATATATATATATGTATATGTATATATATATACACAGTAAGGCCAATAAGTATTTGATCACCCTGTGATTTTGCAAGTTCTCTTACCATGGAGAGGTAATTTTCAGCATACGTGCATTTCATTTGCAGAGTTTCAGCTCCCTCCAAAGATTTTCAATTGGATTTAGGTCTGGAGACTGGCCAGACTCGTTGGTTTTCCTGGCTGTGTGCTTTGGGTCATTGTTGTGCTGGAAGACCCAGTCACGACCCATCTTTAATGCTCTGATTGAGGGAAGGAGGTTTTTGCCCAATGTGTCACAATACATGGCCCTGTTCATCCTCTCCTTAATACAGTGCAGTCGTCCTGTCCCCTGTGCAGAAAAACACCCCCAGAGTGTGATGCTTTACTGTAGGTATGGTATTATTGGGATGATACTCATCACTCTTCTTCCTCCAAACGCGGCGAATGGAGTTAAGACCAAAAAGTTCGACTTTGGTCTCATCTGATCACAGGACCTTCTCCCATAACTCTTCTGGATCATCCTGATGGTCCCTGGCAAACTTCAGATTGGCCTGGACATGGGCTGACTTAAGCAGGGGAACCTTCCGTGCGATGCAAGATTTTAAACCATGACATCTTAATGTATTACTGATAGTAGCCTTGGAAACGATGATCCCAGCTCTCTTCACGGCATTGATCCGCTCCTCCCGTATAGTTCTGGGCTGATTTTTTCACCTTTCTTAGCATCATTGATACCCCACGAGGAGAGATCTTCCGGGGGCCCCAGTTCAAAGGACATTGACTGTCATCATTAGCCTCTTCCTTTTTATGACAAACAGTTGTTCTTTTTTCACCAAGCTGCTTAGGAATTGCCCCGTAGCCCTTTCCAGCTTTGTGAAGGTCTACAATGTTGTCTCTTGTGTCTTTTGACAGCTCTTTGGTTTTTCCCATGTTGCTATTTAGACTTTGGCTGATTGTAGGGTGCACAGGTGTCTTTATGACAGCTAACGACCTCAAACAGGTGCTACTAATTTAGAATCATGAGCAGAGTGTAGATGGACTATTTAAAAGCAAAATAACAGGTCTTTGAGGGTCAGAAATCTGGCTGATACGCAAGTGATCAAATGCTTACTTGACACAGTAATTCCCAAATAAATTGTTAAAAAGTCACATGCTGAAAACTGTAGACCCCTCCATGATTTCTAAGTAAGAGAACTTGCAAAATCACAGGGTGATCAAATACATATTGACCTCACTGTATACAAAGCACATAAAATATGCTAAATGGAGCTTCAGACGAATTCTATTTTTAGGAGAACTGTCCATAAAAGTTAGTGAACTTAAACTTGAAAAATGCTGTGTAGTAACATCTTTCTTTGGTAGAAACAAAAAACCTTCTGATGTCCATTCATGTTTATTTCCGGCTTTGAGTACATTTGAAAAGATGCTTTTCAAACGCTTCAAACCAGAAGTAACCTGCTCATGTCTTGTCTGGCGATGCTTTGTCATCGTCTTCTTTGTTATGTAATACCGAAGCAGATAAAGAGCTGCTGAGAGCGTCTAAAGCTCTGAGTACGGTCGATTTAGAGGCGCAGCGTGCGTACAGGACACAAAAACTCTAAGGCTGGATCTGCCTCCTCCCGGGGCAGAGCTTGCAGGTTCACCACCTGATCCCGGAAAGGCGTGGTGGGAACCTTGGGCACGTAGCCGGGCCGAGGCTCAGGATAACGTGAGAATCAGCCGGGCCGAACTGAAGGCACTCTTCATCGACAGAGAAGGCTTGCAGATCCCCCACTCCCTTAATAGAGGCCAACGAGAAGCGCTGTCTTCAGGCTTCACCCGACGCGCACCTCTGAGGAATCTGACGATAAGCTGATGCTTCCCGAGGGACGCGCCCTCTATTGCGTCATGATATGCGGCTATGGCAGCGACATATACTTTGAAAGTTGAAGCTGACAGCCTGCGGTCCAACTTCTCTTGCAGGAAGGAAAGCACAACTGCAATCGTACATCTCTGTGGGTCCTTACCACGGGAGGAACACCATTCAACGAACAGACCCCATCTCTTAGCGTAAGCCTGCCTCGTAGAGGGGGCTCGCGCTTGAGTGATGGAATCTACAACAGCACTGAAAAGGCTGAAGAAGTCTGCCGCAAGTCGGGACGCGGGTGCCATATGGTGCCCATCCCCTGAGAAAGAAGGTCCTTCCTCCAGGGGATTTTCCAAGGAGGGGTTGCTCCGAGGAGCGTGAGGTCTGCAAACCATGTCTGGGGGAGGCAGTAAGGCGCTACTACCAGGACTCGCTTCTCGTCCTCTCTGGGGGGACGCCCTCGACGACGAGGAGCACTCGGGGAACGGGAGGCCGCTAGCTGAGGCAGGATGTGCGCCCCGAAGGACACACTCGACCCTGCCGTAGCAGGGGGAGTGGTCTCCTCTGAGAACACCACGGGACTGCGCGGTGGGTCAGAAGTTCATGCAGCCGTACTGGACAAACCATTCTATACCATCACATGGAACGACCTTCCACGGGAAGAGCGCGAGGGGAGCCTGCTCACGAGTGAGAGGTAGGACCTCAACACAGCCAAAGTCATCCACTCGCAATGAGCGCAGTGAGCTTCCACGAACGCCGCCTGAGCATGTTCAGACATGACAGACAGCGCTCGTGACCGTCGGACGAGGTGAGGAAACTTCCACACCCAGAAACACACGGCCGGATTGACATCCCATTACAGAATGCGTCACCCACCCACCGTCGCCCAGGGAAGACCCAAACACGGCAACTCCGTGCACTCAGGGGTGGCGAGTTCCCATATGTAACGTCGAAGTGATTCGACTGAAAGGGTAACAGTAACTACGGAAGGCAGTCATTGCGAAGGGTCGTTTTTTTATATAAACTTGTGAGATGTAATTGTGGGATACAAACGGCAAGGAAAGAAGTCAGAATTACAGGATGTCAAGTCATAATTCTGAGAGAAAAATACAAAGTCTGATTTGTGAGTTTCAAAATTAAAATTTTAAATTGTAAACTTTTAGTTTTTTTTTTTTTTGTTTTGGAAACTGGCTTCCATTTTATCGGAAGACTAACATTTAACATCAGAACTGTTCTGACAAAATAAAGGTCACAAATGTTTTTGTGCTTACTGGAATCATATTTTGAGTGAATGTGCCTGTAAAGTCAATTGAAATATTTCTGTGGCCCATCTTCTGCAATCAACATATCACGTTTCAGGTATGGCATCATTTCCCGACGTTGAAAATTACAGTTCTGTGCTTTGCAGCCTTATGGGAAGACCTTAATGGAATCACACTGTTTTGTTTGCTATGCACAAGACAAATCAAACACATAATCTCACCGCAGTGCCAATTACACTCTAATAATCACAATGCAATTATGGATTGCCTTCTAGAATTCATTTGGAAACTGAACTCCCTGCAAGATCTAAAAAGGAATAGAATGCAATAATTGAGACATGCTCCGTTTGTCAGTCTTACAGATTTCTATGAGATCTGCAATTTTAGAGTCTGCATCTCATAATAATATCATTCTGCTGTATTTTAGTTCAAGGTAATAAGACAGATATCATTATTTCTCTGGCTGTTTATTGCGCCCTTGAACACCAGTTTTGCTAATGAAGGAAACTTCTGAGATGAACCTTTTAATGATTTGTTCCCTAAAGCCTAGAGTTTGTCTCCAGAAAATGCCATTCAAATGTAAATGAGTAAATGTCATGCTGCCTCAGACTCAGATGGCATTTCCACCCACGCTCTTTTACTGACCGTCTGATGCATGCGGCACAAAAAAGTGGTAACGGTTAATGTTGCAGAGTCTCATCTGATTGGCTGGTTTTATAGAACATCTGGGAGAAATTAAGGCCTGTATTGGCCTAACTACACAAGGTTAGTGGAATCATCTTTCATAAATAACAAGTCACATTCTTAACAGTAATATTTGTCACAGCCAAATATATTCAATTTTCTCAAATTGTATTTTTTTTTCTTCAAATTTTATAGGTTTGATTCAAACCTAATGACAGAGACCTAAAATTTTCAGGTGAAATACTTCCTAGTTAAGCGAAAAGTATTTTACTTCTATTAGTCTCATACAGTATGAATATAATTTTAAATATATTTTTTTTAAATAGTTGTTCTTGAACAAAGTTTCTACATCTGTGCTCAGTCAGTCAATGTTGGTTGAAGACATCTTTAAACCGCCATCATTTGAAATGATGCAATGTTAATCTGAAATTGTGAATGTACTGAATCAGTCTTATTCTGCAAGGTAGCTGCTGTGGGAAAGTGAGATAAACTCTGGGGTTGTTCTACCTTTTCCTCAGGCTTTGTTGATTTAATCAAAGTATGTATAATGTATAATTTATCTGTTACTTGAATCCGTGAATGTTCAGAGCTGGCGCCTGGAGATGCATGCAGTCAAAGGACTTCTATATTTGCACTTTTGTAAACAGTCAACCTAACTCGATTTTTTAAAGGCAATGGTTTGAAGGTTTGTGTCTCTTTGGATGTACTGCTTAATGCATGTATCAGTAAGGGACTGTGCTGTTTGCAATACTCGCTATCTTGTTTTCCGTTGCAAGGCCAGCAATATATTACCGCTTTAAGTATCAGAAATAAATCCTATATATAGGAATAAAGAAATATATATATATATATATTTATTCAAATGTTCTTGCTCAGCTGAATCTGCCTTTTTGCCTAGCATGTTATTGAGTTCATTTATACAGTATGCACAATTATGCTTAACAAGTTGACAACATGTCAAGTCATGTAAACATCAAAAACTGTATTTTTTTCTGCAAAGGTCAGACTGTTAAAGGCTGATACGTTTGCTGTGGATTTTCATTGCTTGTTTGTCTGATTGATTGTCGTTTTTACAACTAAACCGTGATAGAAAAATCTGCTCATTATAAAACCGACTCCACAGGAATATCATTTATATGAAATTCTGACATTTTCTGTCAAGACGTGAACACACAGTCACACACACGCATAGAGTAATCTGTCAGGCATTTAGATATGAAGTGAAATTGTGATAACGAGCATTTGCATAACCTTACTCAATGTATATTTAAAAGAAGTAAGGGTTTTGTAAAGATGAGAGAACACATGATCTTTTTATGGTGTTCTGTTGTATTCATTGCATGTAAGTCCTTAAAGGAGGTTGTTTTAATCAGCTGGCCTGTAGCTTAACAAACAGTGTAATTAGTCTCTCCACCTGAGAAGATCATCCAAAAATAGACAGGTCACATGTCAAGAGAGTGTTAGATCTATTGAGTACAGAGAGAAAAACAAACACTGAGATATAATCCAGTGACTTTCAATTCTGAGAGCTGCGTTTTGCCCATAAGCAAGCAAAAACTGTAGGAGGACAGCTGTGGGCTGTGAGAACAAACATTAAAAATCAATGCAATAAGACATTGCTGCAAGTATTTTGGTTCAGTGCAATGCAGTTTTTATTTCAAGAGCGCTGCGAACTGTCTGGCTGTCTCCTAGATTTTTTGATATACACACACAGTAAAAAAATTGGGTTTTTGTCCTACTTAAAAAATATAATGTTTTACTTGTAATCATTTGTAAAAATTTGCAGCAGTGCAACAGTTTTTCAGTATGTTTTTATTAACCCCAAATTAAACATTCTGTGTATATTTAAGTCACCCTCAAGTTATTCTAAACCTGCATTATTTTCTGTCTTCCATGCATTACAATATAATATATGTTTTTAAAGAAACTGAGCAAACTGAGAAATTTAACCTGTGATCAGATTCCTTTAATTAATGACAATTATCCACTATTTTTGTTTTAATGAAGATTATCTAAAAGCATAATTAAACATCAAAATCACTATTGGCACATTGATACTTCCAGTAGATACTGATTAGACCGTAATTAACAACAATTTGTAGTTATATTAAAATAAGCATTTTAGGTCAGGCATCATATCAAACATGTCCTGCTAAAAATGTAGTAGCCTATACATACACAGTTATTTTTAAAGATATCAATGTCCAATAAATATTTTAATATATTAAAATAATGAGTGAAACACATGAAATGAGTGGAATAAACAAGTTTTTAACTTAGTTAATCAGTAGCAACATTGCGCATGAATTAGTGCTGTCAAACCTGCAAAGCTGAAATCAGTGAAGCTCAAGGTTTTAGTATCATGTGTTTTGCGCTGAGAGAATATTGTATTTGTTGTCTGCCACCAAACTGACATATCACAGGTGGTACTAAAGATGTTTCACACACCCACAAAGTTTGTTCCTCCTGTCAAACTCCAGTCCCCTAATGAGACGATTTTACCCAGAGGGAGTGTGGGTCACACACACACACACACAGAGGGAGAGAGAGAGAAAACACCAATGAAAATTGGCTAATGGAATTTGCATCCTGAGCCATTTCCTGTCATACAGGTATAAATAGGTTAGGGTACAATGGCTTTGTGTAGTATATACGGCTCAATGTCAAATCAAGCACCTGATGGCATTTAGCGCTTATTACAGGACCGGCTTTTCTGACAAAACGCGCAAACATATCGGCCAATCGTGATTGGAGCATTCCTAAAATAGGTGACAGGTGCAACCACCTATCAGGTTTTGCTAAGGAGCTGAAAACTAGTCCCTGGCACCCAGAAATTGTAAATTGCAAATGTTGACAGGCCTCTGCGTATCAAAAAAAGTGTTATGCAAATTCGTAACATTTGAAACACCCCAGCACAAATTTGCTTACCTTGGTGCCCGCAGATTCTCTTGAACACCAAGGCTGGAGTAGATCACCACCTGATCATGAAAAGGTGTGGTGGGAACCTCGAACAGATATCCAGGCCGGGGTCTCAAGACAACCTGAGAGTTGGCCGGCCCGAACACAAGGCACTCTTCATGAGCCACATACACTTTCAAATTGGAGGGTGAGAACTTCTCTTGCAGGAAGGAAAGCGCTACTCCAATCTTGCCTGTTTGGGCTCTTCTCCACTTAAGTGCATAGGCTCACCTCGTAGGGAGAGCCCTGGCCTGAGTGATGGTGTCCACCACTGCTAGTGATAGAGCACTCAAGTCTGCCACGTCCCGTACAGGAGCCACACGTGGAGGGTTCCACAGATCAGGATGGTGCCGGGGTGCCGAACCCCTGAGAGAGAGGAGGTCCCTCCTTAGAGGTATGCGCCAGGGAGGGGCTGTCACGAGGAGCATGAGTTCTGAAAACCAGGTCCACATGGGCCAGAATATTGCAACCAGCAAGACCTGTTCCTCGTTGTCACAGACCAATGTCTGTGCGAGAAGGCTCAAGAAGTGTTTCAGTGGCACCTCCGTCCTACCTCAGAAGAAACTTTCTTCTGACTGGGCACGCTCCCCTGTGAGACACACTATCATACTCACGTAGTCTAACTCTACACAGAGAAAAGAGACCCTCTGCACAAGTGAGAGCTTGCTCTCTTCCCAGTTGAACTGAAGCCCCAACTGGCTCAGGTGCCGAAGCACCAGATCCCTGTGATCGCACAACTGCTCTCGCGACTGCACTCATATAGTTAGTGCAAGGTATAGTTAGTGAGACCATGCTGATGTACAAACTATGCAGGGCTTACCAATAGGCAACACAACAGACATTCTACCAAGCACTAGTTGGCAATGAAACACAGATTTTTTGTGTGTGTGTTTTGTGCTTATGTTTGCTTTTTTAATTGGATTGTGCTGTGGACTACTGGGCCACCATAGCTTATTCCGTAAGTAGTATATCATACTGAATTGCAATTAATATGCAATGTTTGTACAACTAAACTGCTAATTGCAATTAAATCAGAATGTTTACATTTATATTAAATTTTATATGTACAGTGTATATATATATATTGACTCAAATAGGACTTAAATGTAATTTCATAATTTTGTCCTGAAATGTGGTTAGAATGTATTGCTGAATGTACTGATAAGTAACAATTTATAAAGCATACTTTCAGTTGAAATTTCTGTCATGTATTTTTGTAATAACACATTTTCAATGATAAAGTTAGAAATAAATACTGAAACTGAAATCTGACACTAATTTAAAGTGAACTTTTTTAGTACACTGAAGTGCATATTCATCACAATTATGTGCACTTCTTTTACCAGAAATAAAGTTTACAGATAATGTATTATTTAGCTACTTTTTGTTAGTTTCTTATATTGCAGCTTCTTTAATGACATCTTTAAGAACATAAAGCATTAAACAATGATGAGCTTCTGAATGGTACATCATTGGAATGTTCCATGCTAAGCTGAATCCAGACAACAACTGTCACATCTGTCTTCCACACTTCCACGGCGCAGCACCCCTGTGCTTATCCCTCTTTCCAGGCCTGGTTTCCATGGCAACGCTAATAAAATGTGAAGAGGCTTCTCAGCTCCCTAACCACCTGGGTCTTGATTTTAAAAGCCGGAATATTCTTGCAACACCACCACCAGCACCAAAATGTTGAGCTAATGTTTTACAGTGGGCGTGCTGGTTAAGATACCTGCTATTATGTTGTCTACTTTTCCAGCCACATTTGATCACACACATATCTCTGTGAGGTTTCCAGGTGAGTAGATGGTCAATCATCTCTGTGACGAGGCGTGGGTAGATTCAAAAATGTAATTCACATAAAAAAAAAAGCTCCATAAAAATACTAAGTTATTATATATAATCCAAAGACGCACAACCTGATCTCCGAATGGTTTTAAAGTCACATACAGGTTTACTCATCAACTGATGCATTATAGTGCTGTCTCTATTTCCACAAAAAAGGTTTTAAAAAGTTTTGGTCAGTAAAGTCATTCCAAAGATGCAAGTCATTAGAAGTTTGTAAAATTATTGAATAAACAGTCTTTAGTGTGTCATTTTGTAACAGAACGGACCTCTGTGGCGCTGTCCGACCGTCATCAGCGGGAACCGTCTCCAGAATACTAGTTCCCACCCGGACCCGTTTCAGCCGAACACCTGTCAGGATTTCCGCTACAGGTGTTCGGCATTATCTTTGCTATTTAAAGGACACACGGACAACGGTACGTTGCGAAGTTTTGCTCGTTCATCGACAATCCTAAGCGTTTTTGGAATACCTTTCGGACTGA
>JAUCNO010001325.1:55478-78878 GCA_032353835.1 Enteromius viviparus | reverse complement strand
ATGTGTAAATAATATGCGGCCCGTGAGACTTGAACTTGGACATATTGCGGCCCACTGCAAAAAAAGGTTGAGAACCATTGCTATAAACCATGGTAACCAAAAATGTACCATGGTTTTGGCTGTAGTAAAACTGTGGTTATAAAAATGATAAACAACATGCCAAAAAATAATGGTTACAATAAAACTATTGTTAATTTTCACAAGACATGACATGTCTACCAATATCCATTGATGATTAAATTGTCCCTATAGCAATCATTTTGATCTAACGTTAACAGTCTTTGTACCCACGATGTTGAAGTTGAAGCTGCAGTCCGTAACTTTTTTTTCTTTTTTTTTTTTTGGTTAAAAATGATCCAAACTATTTGAGCAAGTACATAACCAGCCAGTTTACCGCCTTACTTTTATCACAAAATAATGCTGCTATTTTCAGCTAGTGTAAATGCATACATACAATACAATACATTGTTTAAAGACTGTGTTTATGGTAAAAAAAAAATAGTAACATATAATGCATATATTCCTCTTCAGTTGAGAACAACCTTCACTGCTTTGGTCAACCAAAGAATGGAGAGAATTTCTGTAAAGAAATAAATAATGATAATAATAATATTAATAATAATAAGTGCCAAACAAGGAATACAATTGCTACCTGATCCTGTATGTCCTGCTGGAGGCTTCCCCTGATGTTGACTGAATCCTTCTTCTGGAGTTTGGCAAAGAGGAGGTCCACATGCTGCATGATGTAGTGGAAAAGTTTTAAAAAATAATTTCAGTCCTGATTCTCCAGCATCATGGCAAAGGCTTCTGCCTCTCTGACGGTAACAGGGTCAAAGTCACCTTAGTCTAATATTTTGGAAACAGCGGATGAGGTCCTCTCTGTGCTCAAGCACTGTACTGACGGCATGGCTGTGGAAGGTCCATCTAACATTGCTTGATGTTGATAATCTTTAGGCGACTACTTTATCAAGGACATCTGTGCACTTGGGTGATCTTGAGAAAAAGCTGGCAAATCCTCCAAAGTCAGAAAACAAATTCTCACTTTGGGTATGTTGTGGCCTGTTGCATTACCAGATGGAGCTGATGTGCATAGCAGTGGATGTAATGGGCATTTGGGTACACATCTTGGATCTTCCTTTGAACACCTGCAAGGGGCACCCCTCATCACGCCCTCGTCCTCTTTCAAAACTCAATCAAGAGAGGCCATGAAATCGACCAGGCCACGGAATATAGCAGGTTTAACCGAGCTCTCGCTCTCATCATGGCCACGCAAAGCAAGCTCAAATGCTTTGCAAATGCAAAATTCCACACTATTCTAGGATGTGTCTATTTTTTGTGACCTCTTTGTTGTGCCTTCTAATGCCAATGATGTAGCCTTCATCTAGCTGCCGGGCAATGCTAAGCTTCCCAAACAACTGGAGCCTCATAGCGTGGTCAAGATGTCTTCGGCTACTTTCATGACGCGTGCTCTTTTCGGGAAGAAACCTGTTGTTGTCCACAAAGTTTCAGTGCCAGGACTTCGTAACAGAAAACAGAGGAAACAATAAAAGGCATGACTCCCATCACATCCAGTCAGCCAATTCCGTTTGAATGGGAATTTTTGTAAAGATAAAACCAAATTTTCCTTCATCTCGAAATCATCTTTGACATTGATTCGTACAGTGTCTGTCAGTCAACTCACAAGCTGCTGCTGAGTTACATGAAAATCGTTGAGAACGGTCCAATCACATGAGGATGAACATAGAAAAAGCAGAGTGCTGCGCCCCAAGCCCAATTTGAATTAAGCCAATTAGAGCTTAGCTTTAAATCACATGCTTTTTAAAAGTTTGTGTACCTACACAGACACATATGAAAGAAATATAGTTTAGATTTTTTGATTTTCAATAAATTATAAGATGATTAATAGTAGAATACTATGACTAAATGGTTTTATTTCATTAATATTTGTGATATATATTTAACATATTGTTAACATGTTAAAGGGCGCTAACTTGAGCGATTATTTTATTTTAACTCCTCCCCCAACTTCCCGCTGCTCTGGATGTTGCTCTCTCATTGGCTGTAGGTAATTGCCAATGTTATTTTCAGTCAGAACACATTCACACAGCATGATTTTGAATTGCAGAGCACCGATTTGCCTGTCATTTTTGGAAAGCTGTCCCGGTTCTCCTTATTCTCCTGAGGATCCTGCAGGAGGCGGATCTTCACAGCAGATAGAATAGCTAATTAAATGTAAAAAAGGGATCATTTGGATGGTGGATTGTAATTCAGAAATGATAATATGAAACATGTAAGTTATAATCAATTATATTCCAGTTTTAAATGTGCTTCTGCTTACAGATAGCCTGGGATTACACAAGATTTGTATTTTGAGAACCAGTTCGGCGTCTTCTGCTAGTTAACAAAACATTAAAGAAACTGATAAATAACAACTAATAAAAAGCATGTGTGGAAATATTAAAACCAGGTCTGTCTGTCTCTTACTTTGTGTGTGTGTGTCTCTCTCTCTGTGTGTGTGCAGTGATGCTGTTCCCTGAGGCGTGGGGTCGTAGTCAGTGTCGTTCTCTGGAGCGGATGGTGGAGGTGGAGCAGGAGTATCCTGGAGGAGTTGAGCACATCTATAACCCCGGCTGTGTTCCACTGCGACGCTGCTCCGGATGCTGCAATGATGACAAACTGGCTTGTTTCCCAGCCAGCACACACAACATCAGCATCCAGGCACACACACACACACACTCACCACTGCCAATAGAGAAGCCAGTGGGAAAGAAATCAATCAAATCTGTTTGTGTGTGTAATAATTACACATAAACTGTAACTGATTACAATCACAGTCGTTTTGTAAATTACATAATTATTTTACATGTAACACTACCTCTAGCCTTGATGTTGGCCGCTCTGTGTTATTCTTCAGCTGTTGAGAATTACTCCATCAGAGAGGAGCAGAGAATACGTGTTGCTATCGTTTCTGGAGCACAGGAGCTGTGAGTGCAGGTACATCTATCTCTTCACTGCTCTCGTTCTCATCTCGCTCTCTGTTCATGTTTCTGACCCGCTCTCTGTTCTTCAGGCCCAGACAACAGCACCTGAGAAGCCAGCAGTGAGTACTGATTGATTGACTGATGGATGGGCGGATGTTTGTAAGTGACAGAAGTAAGGTTCAGAGTGCTCTTCTCAGCAGGAGGAGGCGGAAGGGCAAACGCAGGAGGAGACGGAGAGGAAGGACAGACTACGATTGAGACGCAGCCTGGGTCAGTGACACACCCACTGTATCTCGTTCAGTCATCAGCGCTCATCTGTGTCCAGGGAATCATACACACTGCTAGTCATTCATTTATTTATTCATTTGTAGGACTGGTCATAACTGTTTCAAGTGAGTGAGGCAGACTGGCTCAATATGAACAGGGAAAGTGAAAGATATTTTGGTTAACTGCTGGTTGTTCAAACTAGTTACTAAGACACAGTCTTAACCAATAGTGGCTGTTAATGAAACTGGGTCCAGGAAGTCATCTTGTTTTGTTTTAACCCTTATGAAGGTGTTTTTATTGATTGATTTTTTTTGCCAGAAGGCAATATAGGCAATGTTTAGAGCAAGATATAGTAGTGCAAACTGAAGCAAGTATACATAGTATTGTTATATAATAAAGAAATGTATATCAGGATGTATGAAAAAGTATAATTATGTAAACATACATACGTTGTTGTTGTTATTGTTATGATTATGTCATTTTATTAATTTACTAAGTTACCCCAAAAAAGTACAAATAAATTAATAAATGTATTATTAGTGCCTAAAACTTCTAATTAATTACAAATATGAATTAATAAACATGTTATTATTACTATTATTTTATTGTTTAAGTGTGCATATTTATATTGTATTTATATTCACCACTGCAGGAAGTAATATTGTCTGTAGTGGCACATTTTATGTATATCCATTTATGTATAATATAATCTTTAGAATTGTTTTTTATTTTATTCATTAATTAATCATTTTATTCATTGAATATTGTTTATATTTATTTTATACAAAATATTCAGTATTATTATTATTTCTATATATTTTACATTAATATTAAATTTATTTATTCATTCATACATACATTTATTCATTAATTGTTTGTGTGTATACCCTGCTGTAGATGGGATGAACTCTGGCAAATAGGCACAGACTCCATTCATCAAACAAGCACTTCTGGACGTTAGTGTCTGACCCGGGTCAGGATAAGCACAAGACCTGCTGAGGCTCCCAGCGTTCAACAAACATCTATACTGACAGTACCGGATCACAGATTGAGAAACAATAAAGCTGCTAAATTGAAGGAAATATCTCAGTGCTGCTAAAAATTAACTATACAGTCTTGGAAAATTACAATAAAAATATGAAATACAATGCAATGCAAGTTCATATCCCCATTTTTTTAAATATATATTTTATAAAACAATAAATTCACTGTATTTAAATAAATAAATTTGTTTTATCAGAATGGAATGGGTGAATTTTCTGTATGTGTATGCAGTTATTGACAAGAGAGAACGTTTAAGTAATTTAATTAAAAGTAATAAGTAATAAATAAAAGTCTCCAGGCTAACTTAAGGTCTTATTAGTGTTACATAATTCAAGTGACTGGAGAATGCTTGACTTTTCGTCACTCCTTTGTTGAACACAATGTTCTCGCGTAGCCCAAAAGTCACGTTTCATAGCTTTAATGCATGCATCACTGACCAATCGGAGGCGGGCGTGATAAATGACGAAACACCACTTCCGCCAACAGACCAGCCTACATTCTCCATAAAAGGAAATGGCCATTGAACAAAAGCAGCAGCAGTATTCCCGCCTCCTGCGCCAGGATTGGACAGTCGGAAGGGAGTAGTACCCTCCCACTGGAAAAGATCGCCAGTCAATCAAGTAGCAATGGCATCACGTCAAATAATCTAATGTAAAAATAGCGAAATAATTAAACGGACGCGTTTTTTTTAGTTTAACGTACGCTTTATTTAGTCGTTAAGACTCATAGAAATGTATTAACGCCTCAGTAATGTTAATCTTCCCCCTGAGGGCGGGGCTTGTGGGAACTGAGCGCAGGTCTCGTGTACGGCACCGTGTAGCGTGTTTTGCGTGACCGACGCTGCGGAACGCTGTTCAAACGCTTTATATACGAGAAAGACTGCTTTTACCGTCTCTGGCGATCCCCGGTTACCGGATGAAGTCACAGTTATCGCGACTCACGCACGTAAGTCGTTTTTGTTCGTTTGCGTTCACTGAAGGAACGAATGTCACTCAAATAAATGTTTACGTGCTCATGGGGGGAAACTAAACTGCAGGCCTGAGTTTAACGGCGCCAGCCGCTTTGCTTTGTCCTGTGTCACGATGCGGTTCGTGTGAAAGCTTGACGTTTAGGCACGAAACTTTTCTCCTGTTACTAACGTTAGTACTATAAGTATAAATAGGTAACGATTGATTGGAGCTGCTGGAGATTAAGTGGGTCAGCTGGTTACGCCGTAACTGACCTGTTGACGTCATGACGCTCGGCTCGGCCCATAACAAGACCATCCGAGTCTGGAGTTTTTGTTATTCCCTTTACATGCCTGGATGTCCCGTAAAGAGCACATTCTGTGTTTTCCAGAGATACCTGAATGTTTTGACGTTTGTTCATGACCACTCCCTCTGCTTGTTCTTTAAAGATGGCTAACATTAATGCTATGATAAACCGTGCATCCTTATGGAAATCTGATCATGTTTTGTAGTTATTTAAATCTGAGTAATTTTCAGACTGTTTGTCATTAACCAAACTGTTTCAAATTAAAATATTTCAATTTTATGCATGTCCACCAAGGGCCAGTTACATCGTTTATCAAATAAGCCAGGTTTATTTGAGTTAGTCTGATTTATTATCAGTTGATTTGGTTTAAAATAAGTAATGTCATACTGAAATGAGCCTGGCTTATTTGGTAAATTTGTTTTTGGAAACGTGACCAGAACTGAAACCTTTTATTACGCAGTTTGGAAGACGTTATCAATGAATGCGGAAAGATATTTTATTTTGTGAATCTATTATATAAATATTATAGATATATAAAATATATCTGGCCAATTGTTACTTACATTATTACACTTGTTACAACATTCTGTACCAACATGCATACATACATAAATATGTAGATGTATGTGTGTGTGTGTGTGTGTGTGTGTGTGTGTGTATTACTTTTTAAAAAATGCTGTTTTTCAATTTTTTAAAAATACTTTAAAGTTTAATCCATGTAATGTCACAAACATCACAAACCTTTTTCCTGGTCTCGGTGGGATATTATTAATGTGTAATAGTAACGTTTGCTTGAATGCTTAAGACAATAAGATAAGTTTGATTTCAATTTACAGTCAAATTTACTTTTTTTTAAATACATGACTTATGATTAATGTGTGATTTATGTTTTGTTTTGTTAGAATAGTTTTAATTAACTTTAACAAACATGGCATGCTTTTAAGTCATTAACATTAATTCCTTTTTTTTTTTTTCAATTTTCAATTCGTTCAGTTTTTGTTACTTTAAAGGTCATACTAGTTTAAAAACACTACATTTATAGTAACACAAGTAACATTTATAATTGCATCACCATGTTGTTTTAATAATATTAAGATTTTATATTTTAAATGATGATTTTATTTTTTGCCAATTTTTTTATTGTCATTTAAAAATGACAATGTTTTTTTTTTCTTTTTCATTTTTATTTCCGTTTTAGGTTTAGTTATTCACATTAAACTAAATAAACACATGAAATGTTCACTTGGCAACCTGCTAAAATAAAAGAAGCTTTAGTTTTTTTTATATTATTTTTCTTTCAGATGCATTTTTTTAGTTGACTGTAATTATCCTGGATAATAAGTCCTGCTTGTATAATGACTGTTCTTTAACAATTGCAGTGAAAATCAGTTCTTAAAGTGTTGCAGAGCAGTCCTTCACATTCCTGTGTCACCCTGATTCTCTCTGATGTTTCAGGCTCGTACGGTGGAACAGCATGAGCACGAGGCTAAAAGATGAAGCTCACATGAAAGCCATGACCAGATTTAAAAACAAAAGGATGGAGAAGTCCAAGCCAGAGTCTGAGAGGGATTCGGGCTTCTCAGGTGTGTACCGAGAGCATAAGATCAGTCCTGGAGGGCTGGTGTCCTGCAGACTTTAGCTCTAACCCTTATTAAACACACATGAAGCAGCTAATCAAGCTCTTACTAGATATACTAGAAGCTTCCATGCAGGTGTGTTGAGGAACTAAGCTCTGCAGGAAACCGTCCCTCCAGGATCGAGTTTGGACAGCCCTGCTTAAGTCTGTCCTCTGCAGCTACTGTGTTTGTATTCAAGTGTCTGAGGTGATGTTCTTGTGTGTTTCTGGTAGATGGCAGCTCTGAGCACCTGAGTGTGCTGGATCAGACGGACACAGACGAAGCCTCGCGGTCATCCTCACGATCGTCGCAGCTGACCACGGTGGTGGGCGGAGCTCTGCAGGGCCTCTCGCCAATGATCTTCATGAACAATGTGGTTCTGAAGCAGGTGAACTTCAGACCTTTTGCTCTTGCTTTTGTGCTTGACTCTCACTCTGACATTATGAGAAATAACCGAAATGAACATCCCTAATAGCAACAATCTTCTTAATGCAGTTATACTATATATAATATCAATAATAATAATAGTCCCTAACATTAATATTAATGCTTTATCTTTAGCCTTGTGAAAGCCCTTCATCTCTAAAGCCCTGGTCCTTCAGTCCGGCGGTGGAGGTGGTTCCTCAGCCTCAGGTGGTCTTCCTTCAACCCGTCGCCCCTCAGAGATCCGGCCCGGTGCCGAAGGCGCCCCTTTCTAAACGTCGTCGGCACAGAAAGTACCTCCCTATCCTCAAATCCTACCCCAAAATCGCTCCTCATCCCGGAGATGCGACGCAGAAGAACAGCAGCAGCAGTTCCAGCTCCTCTTCCTCCGTCAAGAGCTCGTCTTCCTCTTGCAGTCAGAAAGACTCGTCCACCGTCAGTCAGTTACCCAGTGCTCCTCTGGCACCCATCGAGTCGCATGTAGCTGAACGCAGACCCCAGTCCACAGACGGCTCCCTGCAGTCGCTAACGTTTAACGTTGATACGGACAGCAAGATAAAGCGCTTCTGCAACACTTACAACATCCTCAGCAGGTCCGGCTTGCTGGACATCACGCTGCGCACGAAAGAGCTCATCCGGCAGAACCGCCGGACACAGACGGAGTTGGACCGCCTGCGCCAACACACCAGCCTGTTCATGGAAGCGCTGCAGACCCGAGACTCTGAGGTCTGGAGCAAGCTGCAGGTGAGCATGCAGGAAGAGGACAAAGGGAAAGACAGGACGCCGAGCGACGGACACAACCTGAAGTGAGATAAAGACGCAGTGCACCTTTCTTTGGCGCTTTGTAAACGTGCAAATACAGACTGTATCTTTAGGTTAAAACAATGCCTGAATTGTCCACACTGTATGTGACCCTGGAACACAAAACCAGTCATGAGGGATGAAATAAATTCGTTTTCCATTGATGTATGGTTTAAGATATGACAATATTTGAAAAATCTGGAATCTGAGTGTGCAAACAAATCTAAATATTAAGGAAACTTGCCATTAAAGTTATCCAAATGTGTTAACACATTGGTGGTAAGAAACGTACAAAATATTTAAATGGGACATGATCTTTACTTAATATACTAATGATTTTCAGCATAAAAGAAAAATAGATCATTTTGACCCATGCTATGTATTGTTGGCTATTGCTGCTTATGACTGGCTCCAGGGTCACATATGGATGTGCATTCACTCTATAATAAGCTTCAGCCTTAACGTAGTTCAGTGCATAAGCTCTTTACACTCCTTCATTTTCACCTCTTACGTTTCAAAGAAACATTCATGCTAGGCCTCGTTTCTAAAGCACAATAGCAGATTTAGGCTCAGAACTGGCTAAAGACCCCCAGAACATTGTATTTTTAGGCAGCATAGAAGACAATGAGATGCAAAAACGCAGATGAAGTATGTGGCATTTCATTTCTCTCAGCAATTATGAGTAATTATGAAAAATGGATCATTGCAGACTGTCAGAAGTAGGATAGGCTGCAGCCCTTCCCATCGTCTGACCCCAATTCTCCAACATGACTATAAAAGAAACAAACACAATGTCTAGCTCATATTTTGCCTCAAAATCAAAAGAAAACCCAACAAGAATTATTATTATTATTATCATTTTTTTTTTTTTCATTTTGTTCCAATAAGGCAAGACAAGTTTATAAGTGCATTGAGACAATTCATTCAATCAATGTCTTCTGAAAGGTCAAATATGTATTCCCTGTTAAGGGTGCTAATTTGCTTTGATTTCCAGAACAGAAATCTGAAAATTGAAAAATGTGATTTTGTTGACACACTAGTTAAAGGTTTTTACAGAGGGGGGGTTTTGTATTTTAATTATTTTTTAATATGGCTTTATAAATCTAAGTGAGAGTATGAGAGTGTGTGTTTGTATGTTGTGTATTTTCAGCTGTTTTTGGTGTAAAATTATTATAAAATCAGACAAATATTATACAAACCAACCCCTCAGTAAAAATCTTCAGAATATAGAGAGGAATAAAGCAGTTTTGGTGTGTGTAAGTGCTGATAAAGTGGACAAACAAGCTCATTTTGAGAAAACAGCCTAAAATTAAGAGCCGCAAATAGACAACCAGGGTGAATGTTACACGGATCCCTGGGAAGAAATCTACAGATCATAAAGTGCTGCTGGAGTTGAGAAACAAACTCCCAGCCATGTTTTTAGGAATAAAATATTATATAAATTAGTGTGAATGTTATATGAACAAAAGCCTCAGAATATAGAGTAAGTTCTGGTGTATGTAGGAGCTGCTGAAGTGGAGAAAAAAGCTGTTATGCAGCAAAACAAGGGTTTTAATAGAGAAGCGTTTATAAATCTCGTGTGAAAAACTGACATGGTTTTTGCCTGTAATGTCTTGCCTTAAGGTTTGATTTGACACCGTGCCTCCAGCCTCATTAACGTTTTCTTTCTCTTGATTTTGATTTTAAATATGACTGGCTCATGTTCTGTGAGATCCACATCTGTATCACTGAGGCCCACAAAGAGGGATTGTTTTTATGTTTGGGTTGTTTTGGACGTGTTGAGAGTTTGCTGGGAGTCAGACAGGAGAACACGGGCGATTCTTTCTTTGAGTGATGATTAATAAGCGGTTATCAGCACTCTTCTTGCCTTACTCCGTTACTCTGATCATGAGACGTAGAGCTCAAACTTTCTTTGGCAGCTACTCGTTACCACTTGCTCAAATCATGGCTTTACTTCCAATAGCTTGTTTCGCATGTGTAGGTGCACATGACACATGGATACAAAAAATACAAAATGTGGTGGTTATTATTATTAATTTAATTCTGAAGGGAAAAAAAGTCTGAATTGCGAGTTCTAAAGAGAAAATGTAATAACCTGCATTAGACGTATAAACTTTCAATTCTAAGGAAAATATTAATTGTGAGATGCGAGACATTAACTAGAAAAGTCTGAAATGCGAGAGAAATGGAGAGTTAAGTTGCACTTTAGAGTCCATAAGTAATATTAAAAACTGAGATATTAACTTGCATTTTTCGGAAATGTCTGAATTGTGAGGTGTTAATGAGTTTCAGTACCGTTTACTCTGAAATCTAAGTTTGCATATCACAGACTTCATTTGCAATTCTGATATGAAAAGTCAAAAATTGTACGATACAAAGAGTTGCAATTGCTTTTTATTTCTGTAAATCCGTGGCTTCCGTAGTTTTCGTGTTAAATTTTTTTTTTTTTCAATCAAACATATGACTAAAAAGTAAAGGAAAACTTTGGTAGGTCAGCAGTTTTGATAAAGCTTTCACGTGTCTCTTCTGCAGATTTGATTCAGAGCACATTAAACATCACGATGCAGCGTTAAAGATTGTGAATGCTTGTCATGTGACGTCTGCCAGAGACGAGCCTCATATTTTGAATTCTAGTCTACTAAAACCATGAATTTATGGAGTCCCTCATCTGATTCACACAGAAGTGTTGCTCTTATTAATAATATTTGTCATTGCTGTCTTTTGTACGTAAAATAATAATGCCGTTTTGTGTATGAAGATGCTCTGTTTGTATGTTTCTTTGCTGTTTATTAGATGATCCTCACATTTCCGGGTGAGAACAGACAGATAGACGTGTGGGTGAAGAGCAGAACTGTGAAGGGTTTTTTGTGTGTCATAACCACTCAATCCTGTTCATCTGTGTGCTTTTACATTAATCCACCATTAGACTGACTGCATACTGTTCTAGATCATCCTCAACGCATATATATCAAACAGATCATGAATTCATGTTTCTCAGCTGTACAAAACCAAAGCTGTGGCTAAATGTTCATTTTACTGATTATTTGTTTTTTACATTGTATTTTTAATTATTTTTGCTTTTTTTATTTCTCGCTCTGTACTTTTTAACACGTTTTACTGATCAATACGTTGTGAGATGTTTTCGTTTATGTCATAAAGTTATTAAAATAATTTGAATTGTCAAATGTGTCCTTGTTCTGTGTCTGTCAACACAAATAAAATACAAATATATGAACATAATATAAATGTATACATAAAATCAAGTGTTTGTTTTTTAATCTAAAAACTAAATAAAATGCACATTACATATTTTAAAAAGACCAGGAAACATTTTTGACTTTATTTTACTTGTAATTTGGTGTTATAAAAATAAACTACAAATTGTTTAGGCATATTAAAATATATTTATTTATTTATTAACATAGAGAAATTGAAAATATTACTGAAATATTTGGTACAGTTTTACAGTGAACTTATATTGTCATTTTGTGTTTTGATGTTTTTCAGTGTTCTTGTATTGTTTCCTGGTTTAGAATCGTTCAGAAAGAATCGGTTCGAAAGAATCACAGATTCAGGCATCGTGTATAAAGAACAATATTCTTTTAATATTGACGGCGAACGCTTATGCTGCGTCCGAAATCGCCTACTACCCTACTATATAGTAGGCGAAAAACAGCATGCGAGGCGAGTAGTAGTCTTTTCTTCACCCAGAAGTGCATTGCTCCTCGCGCGCGCGACCCGGAAGTGCTCTCTCCATCCGTGTTTGTGTTTGTGTTTATCTCCGCTGCTCTCTGTCAAACACATCGGCTCCAGAACAGCGCGATGAAGGTAAACAAAGCCGATAAAGATGAGTGTGTGATATGAACATCACCTGAGGTGTTGATTATCTGAGAGCGAGCAGAAAGAGGGAGGTTTGAGCTCCAGCTAACGGTGGCTAATGCTGTGCTTCATTAGTGACACATTCTTCGTGTTTATAAAGCTTCATTAGTAATAATATCAGACCAATCGTTGGTAAATAGTGTGAGTTGAGGTTTACTAGTTTGTCCGAGCCTCGTGAACGATTTAAAAGCTTGTTAACGTCATTTCTTATCTGTTCATTAATATTCATGAATTTATGCGAATCGTTAGCCTTATATTCATTAACTATGTTAGTATGTAACGTGGACTAGACTTTTTTTTTTTACTTTTTACTGTAACAGTACTGCGTGTTTTGATGAATGTGCTTATTAGTATATGAACGTCACGCAGGCACCGTTACGTCGCGTCTGTGACGTGTGAGCAGATGATGGACAGAAGCTCTTCTCTCTGACCCGGAGCCCATGAAGCGCCTGCACCTGGTCAGACACTTCGTCTATTAATAATCAGTATTATATGGCTGATGTTATTCATATTCATGTCTTCTCTCTGCTGTGGACAGGTTACATTCGGCTGAATCCATGCTTTCTGATGAACTTGACTCCAAACCTGAGGTTTTACTGTTTTAATGACTTATTCTGATTCCTTATATTAGGGCTGCATGGTTTAGGAAAAAAATCGAAAGTCATTTTTCTTGATAAAAACGTGAAATTTAATGCAATTCAACAATTGTTTAAAAAGAAAACTCTTTGAAAAGGTTGTCTGTGATCACATTTGGCTAAAATGTAGTTATGTATAAATATTCATATAAAATACTACTAGTACCAATACCAGTTTATTATTATTATTACGATTATTATATTTAGGCAAGGGCAAGTTTATTTATACAGCACATGTCGTACACAATGGTAATTCAAAGTGCTTTACATGAAAAGAAGTAAAATAATCATAATAAAAAACATTTAAACAATAACAAAACGTTTAGAATTATTGAAAATGAGATTTAAAATAAATTTAAACAAATAGTCATTTAAAAACAGACATTTAATCATGATAAATCAGATCCAAAAATAAGTTTTCGTTTAAATGCTTTATGTATGTGTACTGTGTATATTTATTATGTGTATATATAAATACACACATGCATGCATATATATTTATATATATTTACGAAAAATAAGTTATGTTTTTATATTAAATATAATATATAAAATAAATTATATGAATATAAATAGATGGAAATATTTTCAAAATATTTACTGTATGTGTGTGTATTATTATATGTATATACCTTATAAACATACACAGTACACACACATATATTATTATAATATTATGTTATCTTTAAATGAATCTACATTTTTTAATTCTGCCTTTTTTTCTAGTATTTACTATAAATGGGGAAAAGTGTATTTAAAATGTATTATAATAACAATAATTCATAACTTTAAAATTTTCAAATATTAATATTCATAATTTCATCCTTTACAAACATTAAACCATCAAACTCCGTTGTAACCCTGATTTATATGCAGTATTGTGTGTCTTTACATACATCATACAGCAAGATATGCATTATGAATACTTCAGTAATCATCATCAGAATTGAACTTTTACTCATTAGAAGTCGTATAAAGTAATGAATGTGTTTTATTTGTGATGTAGTGGTTGTGTGCTGTTATAGATTTGGTGCTTTTATTTCTCACGGTGTGTGTGCAGCTGTTGGTTGAGTTCGTTCAGAACGCGTCCATCCCGCTGGGTCAGAGTCTTGAGGAGGTGGACAGTAAAGTGTCCTGTGTCCCGCTGCTGTCGTCCTCTCAGTGCGGCCCGCTGGAGCTGCCAGGTACAAACACACCTGTATCAGCCCTTCATATGAGTGTATGCTGTGTGGGTATATATATACACACACACATACATACATGTAAATGCAAGTGTGTCTGTGTGTGTATTTTATCTACTTTATATTATGTATACATGCTTATTTGTGTATTTTAATATATGTAATAAATATACACAGTATACACACACATACACATGTTACGTGTAATCATTTGACAGTCCTAATTTCCATTTACGAATTTTCTTTTTTCTGTTATTAATTATTTGAAACATTTTTCACGTTTAGAGAATTACGTTTAGAGGTTGTGATCATCTTAGAAGAGGCGTTTTGTTCGTCGGCACGACCAGAATTTTATTGTAGTTTTAAATATGTGGTATGACTCCAGTGATTGTTGTAAATGTACTTGAAGATGTTCTTGTGTATGTTCTGAGCTCTTGTAAATCACATTACTGATGTGGTCTGGTGTGCTTTCAGAGAGTGCTCTGAGTCATGCCGCCTCCCCCTCGCTGTCAGACTTCGGCCCTGAGCGAAGCCCATTGGTGGTTCAGCTGCAGACTCCTCCCCCACAGTCACAAACCCCGCCCACCATCCTACAGGACCTCCAGAACCACGACAGCACTTCTTATGTCCTGCTCAACCTGGCCAAAGGTGCGAGACTTTTTTCTAAATGTTAATCAAAATAAAAGAAAAAGGACAAATATATTTTAAAAAATCTATATTTAATATAAAAAACAAAAATAAATATTTTAACAATTTTTTTTTTTATTCAAAGAATTTCTGTTTATCACTCCTAATCAAACCACTTTATTATGTTATGATATTATATTATGATGTATACTGTTACAGTAAAATGCAGTGATTTATTTATTTAAGTTATTTTTATACATTTACTGTTTGGTGTAAAACAGATCATTGAGAAATGCATCATGAAAATGCATATTAGATTGTATATAAAATATATAATATAAAAACTAAATGGCCCCAAATGTCTGACTGTGGTTCAGAGACAGAGATTTATTTAATTCCAAAATCAATGTAACTGTAATCTGTTATTGTTACTGATAAAATTGTGTAATTCAATTACAGTTACTTGTGAAAATGTAACAGATTACAAAGAGGTTTACATCTGAATATTTTCACACACAAACAGATTTGACTGATTTCTAATCTGGCACTGAATGCTCTAAAACCAATGTTTCAGAAGTTTGGGACACAGAATAGGGTTTATATTATACGTTTTATATTTTTAAGATGAACTTATTTCCAAAGCATTGTTAGATGCCAGTGTTTGTTGTCATAGCTGTGAAAAGATTTGATTTAAAAAACAGTGTCATTGTTATTTTATTATTATTATCATTATTATTTTTCAAAAAACAAGACATAATATTTAAAGTAATTTCACTTGTGAAATAAATGCATCTTGATTCAAGAATGTTTATAAAACAAGATAAAAACACTAAGAATTTTATTATATTATTATTTTTATATATATATAATATTTCGAGTGCTTGTTATATTTCGGGTTAGGTTAGTGTTCCTTTCCAGAGTAGGTGTGTGTGACGTGGCGCTTGTGTGTGTGTGTGTGTGTCAGGGCTGTCGGCCGAGCCACTGGTCTTTGTTCAAGATGAGGTGGACGAGGCGCAGGAGGAGGTTTCGGCTGGAGACGGAGGAGATGGCGGAGCTCCGTGGTATCTGAGGGTCCAGGAGCTGGCTCACGACAGTCTGATCGCTGCCACACGAGCTCAGCTGGCCAGAGACGCCCGCCACAGCACTGACCACAACCACAGCGGTCAGCCCGAGCCCAAGAGAGAGCCCAGAGCACAGAAGGTCCACCGCTGCCCCTACGAGAGCTGCCACCGCACCTTCACCTACCCAGCACACCTCAAATACCACCTGAAGACCCACCGGTGACAGACACACTCATGTTTGTTTTGCTATGTTTGTGAGGACTCCAATAGACTACTATTGATATTATACTGACGTAACAATATTTTTTTATCACTCTACACCAACCCAACTGTTCTGGAACACTGTTGTAAACACAAGTTAACCACTGATTTGTAGTCGTGTCCTCTTTTGGAAACACAAAGAAAGTAGTTTCACTTTCACAACGACACACAGCGTCTGCAGAACATGGCGCCAGCAGCAACACTACAGCCAGAATAATAGCTCCGCCTTCTTTCTTTGTGTAAACCTTTGGGTGGTGTTATAAATAAACTCTGTGATGTAAGTGGGGGCGTGTTTAAACAAGCCGTTTTAGGGGGGTTAACAAGTCTTAACTTTTATAAAGAATATCTCTTTGGTTTTGAAACTTTAATCTTTGGAACTTGAGGGATCTTATCTACAGTATGCACTAAAGGCTTGTAACACTCCAAAGAGAATGCAAAACTGGAAATCTCATCATAGGCCCCAGATATTCACAGCAGCTTTATATTGTAACAGTCAGTGTTGAGGAAAGTTACTTTTAAAAGTACAATGTTGCATCACTCCCTAAAAAGGTAAATAATTATGTTACTTTTTATGGAATGGAATGTATTTTGTTACTTTTGAGTTACTTTTTAAATCTGGGCAGGCAGGATCTGAAATTAACACCAAATGCGAGCAAATTCTCTGTCTGGTGAGTTAAATTTAAAGCAGCAACCGCAACATGGCGAGTAAATCTTTTCACCAGTAATGTTGATCAGTATCAGTTCTCTGTGATGCTCCCCCGCCTAGGGTTGGGTACCAAAATCCGGTAGCACCACCGGTAGCTAAGTAACCAGTATGTACCGAACCGAATCAAAACACAGATTACGATGCCTCATTTCAGTGCCGTGCCTGAACGACAAACCCAACAAATCTATGCCATTAATAAGCGTGTGCAACACTGATGCTCGCGCGTGCGGTAAGCGTATCCATATGCGAAGAAACGGGAGCCTGTGAGCTCATTTCAAACCACCGCGGGCACATGATCTGTCATCTGTGTGCAATTTAAATTTAGAATTTAGGCCCGAGCCCGACCCTGGCCGAGACGCTCAGGCCCGAGCCCAGCCTGTGTCCGACAGCTTATCAGAATTACCAGCCTGAGCCCGACCGAGTCCATCTTTTCCCCTTCTACCAAACCGTCTTATACTGCTGTTTCAGCTATTAATATAGTTCAGTTTTGAGTGTAATGGATTATAATGGAGCGGAATGATTATATATTGTTTTATTTTTTATTAAGCTATAATATTAGCTATATTATTAGACATGTTTTGTTTGTTAAATATAAGTTGTTTTTTAAAGTATCTACCGAGCGGCAGACAGTGGGCTGATCATAAAGGATGACTGATCAATTTAGCCTTCTCAAATCATCAGGAGTTGCCTTAAAAAAAAATCGATAGGCATGCTAAAAGCAGTTCAAACATATAACAATGTTTAAACGTTAAACACTAAAAGAATAAATGTTCGTCATGATGGTTTGTGCAGAGAGTGATGCTATAAAGCACGTTCTGCAGGACATAAAGGCACGGGCCAGTCCTTGGAATTTATAGCCTTCACCTTAATTTTCTCTGATAAAGATAGGAGTAATACGTCATTCAGAACTGTAAAGGGTCTACATTTGTGAGCACTGACAGTAAACGTGATTTCATCAAACAAGTGAGTTACGCCTTCTCGTCTTGAACCAACCCAGTATCACGCCAAGACGTGACATTATCACGTTGGTCCACTTTGAAAAACGTGTAGCTGTCACACTTTAGCCTCCTCAAACTTTTCACATGAAGAATGTGACGCAGGAGAAGAAAGTTCAACACTATCAAATGTGTTTCATTTCAAGATTATTAATAAGATTTAAATTGGATAATCAAAAGTCAGATAAAATGGGATTAAATACATAAATCATATTTGTCTTAATTATTGCAGGTTTGCAGCATATATTTTTATTAATGTTTGAGGATCACTGAATGTGTTTTTGAATAAATACATCTTGATTTTTAGTCCAGAATTACAGTAAGTTCATCTTGACACACAACTTTCTGCACTTTCTCCTGATTTGTCTCAACATGGCAACCCCTGTCAGTCAATACATGAGAAACAAAGTAACTGGAGTGCATTAATTAAACAAAATACCTCAGATATTTCCTTCTATATAAAAAATTAATGCATTGATTTATTAGTTACTTGAAGATGTAACCTGTGTTACCCCCCAGCACTGCTGATAATAATGTGTGTGTGTGTGTGTGTCAGGAATGACCGTACGTTCCGCTGTGGCGCCGAGGGTTGTGGGAAGAGCTTCTATGTTCTGCAGCGGCTGCAGGTTCACATGAGGACTCACAACGGAGAGAAACCCTTCATCTGCAATGAGAAGAATTGTGGGAAGAAGTTCACCACAGCTGGGAACCTGAAGAACCACAGGCGCACGCACACCGGTACACACACACACACACACACCAGAAGATACACATTGTGCATGTACATTTTTTTTCAGATGAGTACTGATTCGCATCATTTTCAGGTGAGAAGCCCTTTCTTTGTGATGCTGATGGCTGCGGACGCTCTTTCGCAGAATATTCCAGTCTGCGCAAACACGTGCTCGTTCACTCGGGTGAGGTCACGTGATCTTTTATTACTTACTGACTAATGCCTTGTCTAGAACTTCTCTTACGTCTTATATACACTGGGATTTTAAGAATAGATGCACGTGATCATGATGTGTTCACTGGTTGATGTTTAGAATTGATTGTTGAAGTGATGTTGTTCTGGAGCTCAGGTGAGAAGCCTCATGTGTGCTCCATTTGCGGGAAGAGCTTCTCTCAGAGCGGCAGCAGAAACGTTCACATGAAGAAGAGACACAGCGACAAGACGCTGCCACCCGACAGCAGAGACACGGGTAACACTTTCAGAACACATCTGTTCTCTCTGCACATGCTTGCAGAACCAGATCTGTTTTTGCAAATAAATTCTTCATGCAGATATATATATATATATATATATAACAATTCAGATTCAAAAGCCTATGTCATTTAAAATTTCCTTCTGAAATTAGCATTTTTTTTTTCTTCTTTTTTTTCTTTTCATTCACTTAAGAATGTGATAAAAATGCTTATTTTGGGGGGATAATTGTAAAACAGCACTTAGAGATTTTTGCATTTGAACTCTTCATATATATATAGCTATACTTATTTCAGGTTTTGTAATTTTATGCACTTTTGTCATTGTTTTATTATTATTATTTTTTTACGTTTTGTTTTGGTGTATGTACTTGCACGTGCTTTTGTCATGTATATGTTATTAAAAATTTAGCTTTATTTTTATTGCAATTTTAATTCTAGTAATGTTGTACTGTGCATTTGTTTTTAAGAAATATGTTTAGCTTAAATTTTTAACAATTTCAGTTCGTCATTTTTAAGTGCTTTTGCCGGTTTAGTTTGTTACAAATATTCAAGGTAGTTTTTAGTTGCCATTTTAGTGCTTAGTACTAATAATAATTTTTGCCAGGTATATAAACAAAACAAAAACTGATTTGTGACAAACGAAAAAATGTTTTGACTAACAAAAAAAGTGATTTTTGACCATAATGATAATTTTGAAAAATATTTTTTAATACTTAATACCTAAAATAACCGTATTTCATTTAGTTGCAGCATTTCTAAATTTCCTGTAAGCTTTTTTTTTTGTCATTGTATCATAGGTTAATTTTTATTCTGTGACAATATCAATTAGACAAGGTTTGTTAGTACATATATGGCATTTTATATTACAGCTTCACAATTCCATATTTAAATACTGAAAGACCAAATTTAGGATGGTTTCTGTGGCCCCAGGAGTGTGTGTTTGACTGTGGGTGTGTCTGTGTGTGATTGACAGCTGAAGCGCTCACTCACAGCAGTCTACTAGAAGCGGACGGTGGTGATTCGATGGTCAGCATCAGTCTGCATCACACGATATTACCGCCTCAAGGTATGACCGCATGCTCTCTCTGACCTCAAGTCACATGACCCATGGCAGTGACATCATCAACACACGTGTTCTGTGTGCTCAGGTACGACGGATGCAGTCGTGGTTCTGACTCCGCCCCATGACCTGGTCACCATGACGACAGACCACGCCTACAGCGACGACGTGGTCTCTCTGCTCTAATGCTACTTTTGTAAATAAACTCTTTTAGGAAACTCATGAGTCTCGAGTGCATCGTTTCATCATCAGAAATACTTAGTATATTCTTAACATCAAACTAATAACGACTGTAGAAACACCGCTTCCAATCAGACATTTATTGTTAATGCATAAGTGATATGCCAGTAAACAAATAACGTTTAATAATGTAATATAAAAAAATATATTTGAGTGAGTTTTTTTTAAGAAAAAATGTGTGGCGAAATTTATTCTTGAACAAAAAAAGTAATGTTTGATGATTTTGACGTGAAAAGTGATTTGATGAGCAAAAAAAGACATTTGTCAACTGAAAAAAGTGATTTTTTTTTTCATTCTCTCGGTGATGTGAACCACAGCAGCTTCTCAGAAAGCTCCTGAGGAACCGGTTCATCTCAGAGACCACGATGAAGATCTCTAACGGATCCTGAACTTCTGGAAGTGGTAGATAGCAGCTCCCAAAGCCCAGCTGGTCTCCACGTTCCTCACTTTCTTGGTCAGCTGCAGTCACAAGCAGTGGGTTAACCGGTTAACACTAGTTAGCAGGTAAAGGTTGAAAAAAGCCAGACATACCTGCAGCACGGTGCTTTCCTTAAAGCCGAAGCCGTCTTTGAGCAGACAGACGATGTATGTGAGATCCATGCAGAGGAATGGATTGAGCTCAGTGCGTTTAGATGGACGGTTACACACTACAACACACACACATCATGTATGATCTTCCCATAACATGCATGTATATAAGGTGAAAAGATGAAGATGTGTCTCACACTCTTTGGCTCTTTTCTTGAAGTCTCGGATCTTCACGGCTCCTCCTCTGCTTTCATCTGAAGAGGTTAAGAGATTGATTCTCGTCACAAACGAACACTTTCTGATTCATCAAGACTTCTTAAAGGGATAGTTCACCTAAAAATGAAGGGGATTCTTGGAGGGGTCTGGACAATTTGTATTATAACTGATATAGAGCCAGCAGAGTTATTTTGGGGTGAACAATCCCTTTAAATTGACAAATAAACAACCTTTACTGCTAAAAAGTGCACTATTTTTGCCTTGTTTTTCAGTGCAGATGTCTTAAAATTAGCATATATGAAAATTAAATTAAAATAAATTTGATTCAGTTACCGATTCGATTTGATAACGATTATTTCTATATGTCAAGCGCAGTACATGCCAAATTTTTTTAAGAAAAAAAAATATCTAAAGTTGTTAAAAATATAAGAGAAGGTTACACTTAATTAAGTTTTTTGAATTATGAAGTTACAATTGCATAATAAATTTTTTCAAATGTATAAACATAAAGTGGTGGCTGTCATAAAAAACTGGATGGATTCATTCAAACAAATGAAACATTGAAGAACAGGAAAATTTATTATGAATATATCATGTTGCATATATTTCGCTCTTTTACATCCGGACTGCGAAGTTGAACTCTGTATTTTAGCTTACCTTCAGATGGTAAGTCATGTTTATTTTGTGCTGAAACTGGTATTAATGTGGACGAGATGATCGGTTCCCGTACTGAACGTACCTATTTATGGTTTAAATACTGAAATCTGAAGCAAAAGCACAATGCTTTTTGCAAGATATTGGATAGGAAGTGCCCTTTAACTGATAACAGGCCTGGATAGCCTATTCTTGAGGTTTAAGAATCGATATTGTTCCGTAAAAATGAGAATATCTTTGAACCCAGTTCTAATCAACAGTAAGCCTGTGTGAATCATGATTTAAGCGCTGTCTCACCGATAAGTCCGGCTTCCGCAGCGTGATCGAAGTAATAAGAGAAGGCGTAGAAGGTGCTGCTGTTCTTCAGCTCGGGAGGCTGTTTAATGATGCCCTTCACCACCTTCAGCATCTCCTGATAACACGCTTTAAAGCCCGACACACCTGAGCAACACACACAGCTCACACTTCAAGTACCTCAATCAAACCAGAAATAGAATCTATAATACACAACCATTTTAATTTAAAAGACTGAGCATAATAAAAATCATTTAAAAAAAATCATAAATAGTGCATGAAAAACAAATCCAAATAATCTTAGTATTACTGTACTATTATAGTACTTGCTAAACTTACAAATTTGCTTTTATGTTCATATTTATTTAATTTTGAGTCATTTTTATTTCACGTAGCGGCAGAGGAAACATTTATCATTTACAATTTGTTATTAATAATTATTAAAAATAAAATACGAATATTACATGAAGCATCTTAATTTTAAAGCAGATGTATAAAATCCAAATAAAAACATAAAATTACTCAAATGTAACTTATATAATAATACTTTAGATGCAACATATCATCTAAATATAAAAACAAAAGCTAATTCAAAATAATAAATACTGCAACAATACACAAATAATATGTTTCCAGCTTATTTTTTATTACTGTAATACAGTCATGTCCTGTAGAACGATCATGTGTGTATTATTTCAGTTTAATTCAGTCAAATACTGACCATGATGAACAAATACTGTTCATTTCAATTATTTATCATAAATGTAAACGTTTAATAAAATGTTGCATAGAAACCATCCTAAATTTGATCTCATGATCATTTCAGTTGTGTGAATCCCAAATAATCTAGCACTTGCGTGTAAACTAATGGTTTTAGCTAACTGCCTTGTAAAAAACTCTTAATTATTGTCATTAAAGTATCAAATATATCACCAATCGCCATAATTTAGAGCATCGAGCTCCTAAACACTAAGTGAGTGCGTCTGCTCAGACCCTGACGTGACACTAAGCTTTTTTTCACGTCAAGGAAGGTTTTTGTAAATATAAGCGCTGGCTTGGATTTAAGCGTACAGACACTCTACCATCAAATCTGTGCGTATGTTCGCTTTATAAATAAGGCACAATGTCTCAATGCAAACAGTCTTTATAATCAAAAAACAGGCCTAAATTTTGTCATGTTGAAATATGTCTGTAATGATGAGGTGTGTTTTACCGCCGGTGACTCCGCTGACGTGATAATCCAGTCCTCCAAAGCTGAATTCACTGATGTGCTTTTTGGGCAAACAGGAGCTTTGGAAAACTTTGTTTTCCAGACCTGCAGCACAAACACACACAAATGAAGAAGCGGTCGTGGATTGTGTTGGACATCATGTGTGTTAATGAGTGTGTGTGTGTGAGTGGACAGGTTTTTATATCCCCGTGGGGACCAATTGTCCCCACAAAGATAGGAATACTAGTAAATTTTGACCTCGTG
>JAUCNO010001325.1:37869-55378 GCA_032353835.1 Enteromius viviparus | reverse complement strand
GAACACATATATTATGTAAATAAAGACTTTTATTTTGGATGTGATTAATCATGATTAATCATTTGACAGCACTAATTATATATATGAAGCAGAGTTGTTTTAATATTATTTAGATTATATCTATTGTTTTATCAATATTTTGTATTAGCTTTTATTTTTTTCTTCATTTATTCTGTTGATTTAGGTTTCATTTGAGTATTTCTGGAAGCTTGTTTTTCTCAGAATTCCAATTATTCTAATTATAAGTTTATTATTTTTTATTTCATTTAATATTTTATAATTCTTCTGTGGCAGAAGCTTAGGGGATTTTTGTGTTAGTTGTTTATTTTACTATTTAGGATTCATTTATTTGTGTTACCGTTTTACCTTTAAATGAAGTTAAATTAAAATTTAGATTTACTTCCAGTTAGTAATTTTAGAGCTTTTACTTAAATTGTTGCAGTTTTTTGCCAAGAAAACATTTAACATTTTTGTTTAGTTTAAGTTCTAATATTTACATTCAATATTACCTTTATATCAATTAACAATTGAAAGAGAACGCCGACGACTGTCCAATCAAATTTCAGACTTCACAAGTGTTTAAACCACCTAGTACATGTTTACTAAGAGACTCATCACTAGTTCTTACACTAAAGCCGAGTGTATCCCATCATTTCAGAGTAGATCCGTGCATGCTTGTCTGTCTTCTTCTGCATTACAGTAATGAATATGATCATGTTAATAATGTCATAATGAGAACTCATAGAGCTTCTACAGTAGCAAAAAATGACTATTTCTGTCACTGAATGAATGCAGAACAGTCATTATCACATGAATGAGTCCCAACAAAAGACCTCCCTACAACTACAAACCATTAATTGCTTTTGGATTTTTGGATTAATCTGTGTGTATGATGAAGCAGAAAGCACTGCATCTTTCATAAACACACTCTTAAAACTTACAGAACACACCGATCAATGCAGATCATAATCAATGCCTACAATCAAATTTTCTATAATTTACTTAATAATTTAAATAAATGATTGTGCTATAATTACACATTCACATACAGCCTAACAGATCACACATAAACACACAGTTGGTCTCTCCATAGATGTACTGGTGTTTATACTGTACCAACTGTATTTGGTTTTGCCCTACACTGATTTTCAAAAAAACACCATTTAGTATGTTTTTTAAGCCTTTTTTTTAATTACGGGGACACTGAAAATGTCCTCTTAAAACACCTAGATATTGCAATACCTGTCATACCCATGTCATTATACACATTTGTGTCCTCATAAACCACATAAACACACACACACACACACACACACTCGCTCTCAATCACACAGACACACACTTATACACACTCAGGTGGATTGGTTCTGTCTCTGAGTCTGTTATATAATTATTAGTAAGCTGACAGACTCTATTATTAGCAGCAGAGTGTGCTCATTCTGATTCTGAGATGATTTCATGCTGCGTAACCAACATCAAGCGCAGGAATCTGAGTCACACCAAACTAACCAAGAACCAGAGTCAACATTTTCACTGGCGGTTAAAGTCCAAACAAACAGTTTCTGATTCACTTGAATATGACTCCCACTGTAGAATCAGTTCAGGAATGACCTACAACGTCCACACCTGGCACTGCTTTCCCATGAGGCCACGGGAAAGGAAAAAGACCTCCGGCACTGAGCTTTCATACTACAGATATAAGTTATAGATCAGTGTATCCCACCTTACAACCACTGACAATAATTAAAACAAGACAACACACTTCTTATTTTAACTCACTCCCAAAACAACTGACTTTGAAGAACCAAGAATCACTTGAAAACTAGGATTATTTATTTTATTTATTTCTCTCTCTCTCTCTCTCTCTCTCTATATATATATATATATCATTATTTTTATTTTATTTTTTTGATTCTTAGGAAAAGAAGGCAATGTTCTAAAATATTATAATAAGAATAATTTGTGTATAAAAACATAAAACAATTATATACATCTATACAATTTTTTTTTAATAACTATTATTATGCCAACTAATGTTATGAGCGTCTAATAGTCTGAGAGAGATTTACATGCAAGAAATATTCTTACATTTAATAACAATAATAACAGAATCACCGCATCGATCACTTTCACCAATCATCACACGCACAGCTGCGGTTACCATGACAACAACCGCGCTGACCACGCCCTCCGTGACACTTTAGAGCGCGGCAAAGACGCGCGACCATCGCGTCTCAATTGAAGTCCGCTGATTGTTTCGCAATGTTTCCACACAATTATGAGAAAAACGCGTCCCTGTGAGCCGCGACGCTCATCAATACGAGACACTGACGCGGTAAATGCGTCGCGTCACTGCTGAAGGCGAACGCGCCGCTGACAGGAGCGATGCGTCAAAAACGTTTTCACCAATAACTCACACAAATGGCGCGTTAATCCCCAAAATGCGCAGATAAATCACAGCGCCGTTAATAACAATAACGGTCGCGCTCACCTCATATTTCCTCCTTCTAGTTCGTGATCAGTACCGATGGAATAACGTCAGCGCGGTGTTTTGGCAAAGCGCAGTCTTTATAGCTGGATCTCCGATGATGATCGTTAAACCGCCGCCGCTCGGGAAGCGCGGGGAAAATGCGACAGAACCGAACGCGCCGCTTCTCGTTTTCTCGTGTGTTTGTCTCCGTGTCGAGCTCTTCTCGTCCATCTCACAGGGCTCGCGGCCGTTCTCCGGTCACTGACAGCGGCGCTTCGGTTGCCATCTTCAGTCCGCCGCGCCGCGCGCTGACTCACCGCTTCTGCCGCTGGCGCGCTCCGCTCCGTCACACCGGAAACACCGGAACGCGCGGCGCCGCTGATCACATACACCGAACACCGGAGGAACGGAAGACTGCTGCTGACTTAAACCCGCGATGTCATCGTCTTCAGCATCAGCAGATGAGGTTTTGTTAAACGAGACAGAGTTTAAAATATGGATTTATCAAACATGACACTTTTTGTTGAGTCTGACATGTTTAAATCATCAATGTGTTTTACTATTTATTAATTATAATTGTTTTATGTATTTATATTTGTTTTACAATTGTTTTATTATAGGCTAGTATTAGTATTATTATATGCAAATTGAGTGATTTTTTTCAGCAGCATTTGTATCTTTTCATTCTTAATTATTTTGATAAAATTGGGCTACTAGCAGTTTGTGAATGATTTTGGCTTGCCAAGTTTTTAAAATGCTTTGTAATTATTTGTAAATTATTATACGAATTTATGAGTTACATTTTTGTACCATGTTTTCATTTTTTAAATAAAATGATCCTTTGCAATTATTTGTGAAATGTATTATTATTTATTCTTTCCACGTCATGTTTTTTTTCTTCCCCCCCAAAAATGATTCTTTGTAACTATTTGAATTTCTGTATATGTGAAACATACTATAGTGAACATACTATCACCTTTACATCAAACCATGTGTCTATCTATCTATCTATCTATCTATCTATCTATCTATCTATATATATATATATATATATATATACACTGTTTTAAATATAGCAAAAAATCAATATGAAAAATGTTACAGGATATTTTGGGGTTTTATTTTAATATCGGATGCTTTCTGAATCAGTTAGTTTAAACACTGAAGATTCAAGATTTCAGTTTCTGTTTGTTTTGATCATCACTGATCCAGCAGAAGGCAGTCAGGAGCAGAAAATCACTATAAATCAGAGAAGAAACGCACCGCATCAGTCAGATTAGCTTTTTAATTCTGCACCAATTATGACTAAGAAACAAATCCATCAGAAGATGTTTTTTACTAAAATACAAATCCATAATCCCTAATAACTCTTCCTCCAGTGAAGAAGTGTTCTGGTCTTGTTCAGCGGAGGAATCAGAAGCACTCATGGAGCAGGTGATGAGCGTGAGCTGCTTCAGTAACAGATCTGGAAGTACTGACTGGGGGACTTGATAGGGCTCTTGTGTTTGGAGGAGTTAGAGCCGGCCGAGGACGGACACGAGCCGGAGCGCTCAGCTGACCCAGTCCTTCCTGACCCCGGTGTCAGAGAGATCTGCATAGTCACTAAGTGAAGGGGGCAGAGGAGGATGAGGAAGAGGAGGAGAAGATAAACAGAGAGAGGAAGAACATTAAGAGACATGAGCATCACAAACCTCATCTGCTCCGAATCTCTGTTATTAAAGAAAAACGGGAGAATTGTTAATTTACAACATGAATACATTAAACACAGCAAAATCATTTCTACCATAATATCTGTGACTCTCAGAAGCAGTCATCAGCAGATCAGGTATAGAAGCAGTAGACAGCAATACACTGTATGGGTCAAAATGATCAGTTTTTCTTTTACGCCAAAAATCTTTAGGATATTAAGTAAAGATCATGTTCCATGAAGGTTTTCCTACTATAAATATATCAAAATTTAATTTTTTATTAGAAAATATGCATTGCTAAGAACTTCAATTGGACAACTTCTTAATATTTAGATTTTTTAGCACCCTCAGATTCCAGATTTGACGTAGTTTACACATCTATGTGTAGTTTGGTATATGTGTGTTGGTGTGTAGACTTATTATGCAGAATTATTAGTTTTGAAGAATATACATTGGATGCATTTTTCAGGTTTCACTTATATTTGAAATGCATCATATTGATAAATGATTATGTTATGATTTGGCACGAGACCTACCTTTGCAGTGAATAACACGCCTGGAGCCTAAAGTACAGAAACACAGAGTGTAAAGCAATTTGTGTGAATTATATCCAAAAATGCTTTACTGCTATTACACAATGATTACCATAAAAATATTATATGAAATGTTACATTTTTATTAGATGTTCACACATTTACTAGAAATTAATGGAGAGTTATGGAGATGAACATCCCTAATATATATATATATATATATATGTAGATCTTACCTGTTTTTACTGCAGCTGTTTCCTTTGGTTTGCTGTGAGAAGGAGAAACACTGAGGTCAGTTACTGAAAACTGCAGGTGTTTCAGAACATTCAGCTTTTACTCACATCTCCAGCACCTTCCTGCAAGAGCTGATGCTCGTCTTCACTTTAGTGTCTTTAGAGCTTCCAGCAGGAGTCCTTCAGAGAGAGAGAGAGATGGTCGATCATGTGAACACACACACACGACCATGAGACCTCAATTTAGGTCCCCACCGAGTCCCCATGAGTCTGTGTGTATTCAGGTTCAAGTCCCCACCAGAATAGAAAACAGGTACACTCACACACACACACACACACACACACACACTCATACCTCCTGGCTCCGGGTGCCGGGCTGTAGTTCCTGGAGGAGGGTGAGGAGGGCAGCGTGGAGCTGGAGCTCTTCCTCAGAGACGAGGATGAAGAGCTGATCGCTGCTTTAGGAGCCAGACACAGAGACGCTGGACGAGGCGCTTAGGAAATACGGCTGATATTAATTTCATCTAATTCCTTGATGTGGTGAGTAATTATATTTAATTGTGCTCTGATATATGAAAGGATTTCGAAATGTAAATTATTCTCTAAATATGAAACCAGTAGGTGGCGGAAAGTCACTGTCTAATGAGTGTGTGTGTGTGTGTATTATTACTGATACATCAGCAGCTCTTCATCTGTGTGTGCGTATGTGTACCTTTAGCAGGTGTTCTCCTCTGCTCCTCTGAGATGTTGAGTCTCTTCAAAACATCGGTCATGTTGATCTTCAGCAGCTGGATCTCGTCGTCCTGCATCTGGACGCGCTGCTCCAGGAATGTGAGGCGATCCATCACCTCCATCCCACTGACGTGAGAGCTCTGCTCATCTGACACACACACGCACACATAATCGATTCAAAGCACAGCAAATAAGAGTCAAACAATCAAAGTTATCGCTTCTGAAGATCTGCAGGAGAAACATGTTCTCAGGAAAAACACCCGAGCAGCAGAAACAGTCAAGGAGAATCAACTGAGACATTAGTGAGAGTTTTCTGATCACATTTAGCTGTGAATCATCAGAGAAGTGAACCAGTGAATCCTGCTGATTGTGTTTGTGTTGTGTGGAGCTCCATATGGAGGAGTGGATAGTAATCGCTCATAATCTCTTAGCAGAGAGGAATTAATCACCCTGACATCTCTCTGTATTCACTCCCGGACCAACAAAGAAACTAGGACCCCACGTCTGCAGACATTAGATTCAGAATCATTCACATCACTACAGATCTCAACATCAGGCCCAGAACAGACGACTCTTCAGGACAGAAATCTCATGAAGGCCAGCTCCTGTTTCTCCACAGAAAGGAGAAAGGATCCTGTTTAAAGGAACATTAAGATTTTCTAAATTTCGACACATGTTGAACAACAATTTCTTATTAATGCATTGCAAGAATCTCCATGTTTTGTTTGTGAATAGATGTTTTTGTTTTGATTTCAGGGTGATATTAGCTGTAGGTAACTAAAACTAAAATTAAAACCAAAAAACCTTTTATATCAGCTTTTGCCAAAAAAAACATGTATCATTTGAATGTAGTGCACTATAATAAACATAAACATACATTTGATATATATAGAGAGAGACTGTAGATATACTGTACGGGTCAAAATTATGCCAGAAATCGTTGGAATATTACTGTAAGTAAAGATTATGTGACAGGAACATATTTTGTAAATTTCCTGCAGTAAATATATCAAAATGTCATTTCCGATGAGTAATATGCATTCATTTTGACATCTTTAAAGGTGATTTTCTCAATATTAAGATTTCTTTTCACCGTCAGATTCCAGATTTACAAAAAGCTGCATCTCAGCCAGATATTGTCGTATCCTAACAAACCATACATCAATGCAAGGATTAAACAGCTTTTCAAAAAACTGACTCTTATGACTGGTTTTTCTGCTTCAGGGTCACAAATAATAAAATGACAAAACCACATGACAAACTTAATAAAAGTTTAAAATGAAATTATAAAAATAAAACCTGATTAAAAACAATTACCATACTTGATCATTCTCTATTGTAATATCACAAGAGATATTGTGAAATAGATATTTTTAGTTGGTCTACATATAAATGAATGAAAGCAGGTGAAAGCTGACCGATCATGAAGTCTGAGTCACTGAACATGTCTCTCAGGGCAGCTCCATCCGAGCGCTCCATCAGCTCCTCCATCACCGGCAGCTCCTCCATCACTGTCTGAGACACACACACACACACAACACACTCCTCTCTCAGATCAGCTCCTGATCCACACACACACAAATAAGCTCCTCCCTGAGATCAGCTCCTAATCCACACACACACACACACACACTCATGATGTCATGTCAGATTATGTTCTGCGAGTGAGCTAACCAAAGTGTTTAAGGTGTCTGTTGCTCTTCACTCCTTCGTCATCTTCAGCAGATGTTTTCCTGTAAATAAACTGCTTACACACACAATCTTCTCTTGTCACACAGTTTGTGAAAGGTGGCACACGCCAACTCTCAGCCTTTGCCTCAGTTTTAAATTTCATAAAACCATTTTTCAAAACACAACACACAGTTCTCTCTGTGACACACACAAATCTGGCTAAGGTCTTTGCAAATGTATGCTTTTGGCATGTGTTCGGGATATTTTCAGTGCAATGCTGCAGTTTGTAAGACATGTGAGGGGTTTTGCATTTTGTGTGTAAAGTTTTGAGCAGCTGAAATAGATCTCAGATATTTGCCAAACAATATTTTAGAGAGTGTCTGGTCACTGAGGACATCGGAAAAACACACTCTCAAGCACCAAGCAAATAGAAAAGAGAAATAATAACAGAAAATTATGAATGACAATCAAACCTGTGGCATTTGAGAAAGAAAAGCTAATAATCAATGAAAAGAGAGTTGATTCATCTTTTACGTTCACATGCGCACACACTCATATTTATACACACACATGCACAAAAACACACATGCACACATACACACTCTCTCAAACACACACACACACACACACACACACACACACACAGGTCGTTAACTGCTGATGTATCAGTAATATGCATCAGAGCGCCGTATGTTCATTAGCTCAGAGTTTAATGAACACAATCATAATCTCTCATTCTGTCAATGCTGCACATTCATAATCATAGTTACATTTTAATGCATCTTATAACAAGTTATAACTTATAACTACATCATAAAATGATAAACTTGGCCTATATATAAATATATATATATATATATATATACACATACTACATTTTAATAAGACCTGCTGATATTAAAAATATTTGCATTGCAATTATTGGCATGTTAATAATATTCAAAAAAATAACAACAAAAATAATTTTAGAAGTCATGGGTTAGATTTTCAGGGAATTAATAAAAGGATGCACCAATGTAAATGTAAATAAATAAATAATTATTATAAAATATTAACATTTAAATAACAAATTTGTATTAAATCTTCCCTGAATGCATGTATGAAATATTGTTCTTACCGGGACAATAAATGATTGGATTCTCATCAGTAATCCACGTTAATACAAGTGCATGTTTTTGTACTGTGAGCGGCAGATTTTGATTGGTTTGTGATGACAGTCAGCAGTGTTTGAGTTCTTCTCTTTAAGAAACAGCAGGGCTTATGAAAGTCATTGTGAGTGGAGCAGCTCAGATAAAGCCATGTACAACAACAATCCTGTCTGCTTCCGTTCTTAAAGAGGATCAGAGCTCAATCACGTGTGTGAGAACACGCGACACACACACAAATACATACTCTCTCTCACACAGACACACACACACACATACACACACACTTTCTCTTATGCACACACAAACAAATGCATATACAGATACTCTCTCTCTTTCTCACACACACACACACACACACACACACACACACACATCACATCTGTTGAAGAGAGCAAAACAGGACAGAAGCAGAAAAAAAATAATGAACACATTTCAACATGAAGATCTGAGATTAAACTGGAATCAATTAATAAATTAAACACGAAACACGTTCTTCCATAAAAGCAATAAACCACTTCAGTTCATACATTCAAAAACATTAATAAGTGTGTTAAATGAAGAAAAACTATATAATATTATAAACTAGTGGTCGGAGTTTAACTTGATGTAGTAAAATAATTAAAACTGAAACAAAAATAAAAACTATACAGATATTTTGGAAAACTAATGAAAAATACAACAATAAATAACTTTGAAATTAAAATAAAAATGGTAAATCTAACAATAATTTTAATAAAAAAAACTAATGGTATTCTTAATTTTTCTAAATAACAATCCTGTTAAACATTAAAATGAGTGTTATATAATATCAGCAAACAGAAGACTCAACGCTTTCACAAAAAAAATCAGTTTATATTTTATAAATACTCTTTCATTGAACAATAATCAGTAGAGATCCATTGCCATCAATAAACAAAAAGAAAAATAAAGACCAAAATATTCAGGCCTTCTCTTTTAATCTCGACGGGGAACAAAACAAAATAAAAGCAAAGCAACAAAAAAACGAAACAAAAAACACAAAAACGAATGAAAAAAAAAAAAGCACAGCTCACAGAGAGACAAATAAAACTACAAACAAACCACAAGAACAAAACAATGAAAGAGTTCAGAACAGACAACAGTATTTGTGTCTGGCCAGACTGAACTAATGGGATCTTCTGGAACGATCTGGAATATTTCCAGTGCTCTGAAAGGTTTAAAATCCTCCATATAAAGTCATTCTGTCTACAATGATCATCATCAACACCACAATCAGCCAATAAGAGAAATCATTACAGCTGCTGCAGAAAACAAACAAAATACAGATCAGCTGAACAGCAAACAAAACCCAAGGTGAAGTTTCCGGTGTATCGGTGTATCATCACAGCGCTCTGAATATGACTGAAGAACTCGTTAAGATTCATGATGCGATGATGATAATCATAATTTAACACCAAACAGAAATATTAAGAAATCTACTGCACTTAATATCGAGCACAATATTGCAACAGCACTTCAAAACATCATTAAACTATGAGGACTTGAAATATAGATATATGCTTATATTCCGTTTTAAATAATTTCTTTAAATACAATTACAAGTATAATAAAAGCACTGTGCGCGGCTTCATAAGCTCATTTAAAGATGGCCTGGCGTTCCTCGTTAATTGCGATATGTACATGTCATCAGTAACTCCGATTTCACTTCAGTCATTCAGAATCCAGATCATAAATCAGAGAAAATAACAGCAATTCAAATAGATTTCCTTTCTCAAAAATAGTCCTAAAAATATATTGCATATTCCAGCTGTAGAAACAGGCTTAATAAAATATCTCCTTTTTTTTTAGGAAGAAATTGAAAGCAGAAAGATAATGCTGTTCCCAAATATTATCGTTTCAGTTTGAATATTGAGAGTTTTTTTTCTTGCTGTAATCAGCAGAGAGGAATGAGCTGATGATTTTACACTTTAAACATCATAAAAATATAGAGACGCTAGAAAATCATCTAATTTAAAAACCTAAACTTCAGCCGACTCTAGAAATCTTCAATGAAAGTAATATTTCTAGTGGTCCAAACTCAGAGGAATCGACAATAATTCATATATTCTGCATCTACTATTTCAATCTAAACACATCTCTATGTTAAGGTGCTACTAAACAAGTGCGTCTCTCATGAAAAGTGTTGAAAAACTATATTAAACACAATGTATCTAACCATAGAATGGTGTCTGGATTCACAAAATGAAGAGTTTTTGACTTTACGAAGGAGGAGAAAGTCAAAGCACATGTTTAGTACGCTGGAGTACTTGGTTAGGTTTTCTCTCGATTTGATCCTGCATCTAAAAAAATCTAGTTAAACTGGCATCAAAGCCAAAAAGGACAGGGAATGTAATAGTGCAGTTTCTCTAGTCTAGGGGAAACTAGAAGCGTTGGCTCGTCAAATAAATATTAAAATATATTTGTGCATTCTAAAGGATTCTGAGTCTAAAAGTTAATTTCATACATATAAAACATAGATCTCCTTACAAATCAGGCCAAACACTTGGGCCGTTGGGGTTAATTGATTAGTTGGTCATGTTTAAAGCGATGAATGTTTCACCGTGCTTTGGTTCATTTGGTCAGATTTTAGAGAAAGAGTCAAAATGAATCATTTACAAAAGCTACGAGACATAAGGCCAGGCCAGGCTCCACGGGGGGTCAGGATGGGCCTATCCCACCCTATCAGAAGCTTGGCCCACACTACTCTAACAGCCAATCACAAACTTGTTATGACATTCGGTTAAGCATCCTTTATTTTTATTTTTCCGCTTTCTTCCCGCAACGCAGTATCCACTCCCGCCCACACCCACAAACCTGCTAGTAATGTATATCATTTCCGCGCATCAGGGAGCCGCTACCAATTTGTGTGGAATTTAAATCCTTTTGAATGAGCGCCTGCGCTGTTTACTTTCAATTTCGGCAATCACGTGTACAGTGCTGTGTAAAGGGAGAGCATCTTACAAGATATTTGTCAATGAGCCCAGCATCTGTTGGTACATGATCTTGATAGTCTCAGGGGTGTAGTGCAGGTGTATACGGTTCTTTATTGGTTGGCTTTGCGTACCCACTTCTAATTCCCCTATGATCCGTGAAGTAGCGGAAGTGAAAATGTGCAAATATTATTGGGGTGACTAATGTTTATAACAGGCTTTCATCCTTTTGATTTGAAAAAAAATAAATAAATTGGGACTTTAAAATTTGAAAGTATATCCACTATACCCCCCACCTTCATTACCCCGGCCCACCCTGCATCTCCTCTCTGGAGCCGGGCCTGCATAAGGCTAACATTTGAGCACGAGCTTCAATCTGACGACTGATAATCAGAGCAGAATGAAGACAAACGCATGAAGTGTATCAGACAAACACGACCTTAAAGGGACAGATCACCCAAAAAAAATCACCCTACGGAAGTCAATGGCTACCTTCATGAGTTTGTTTCCAACATTCCTCAAAGCATCTTCTTTTGTGCTTAACAGAAGAAAGGGCCCGTTCACACCAAAAAAACTATAACGATAACTATTTCATACATAGATGCATCCTCTTCCGCTTATCCGGGGCCGGGTCGCGGGGGCAGCAGTCTAAGTAGGGACACCCAGACTTCCCTCTCCACAAAGACTTCCTCCAGCTCTTCTGGAGGAATACCAAGGCGTTCCCAGGCCAGCCGAGAGACATAGTCCCTCCAGCGTGTCCTAGGTCGTCCCCGGGGCCTCCTTCCGGTGTGACATGCCCAGAACACCTCCCCAGGGCACTGAGGCACTGCGTCCAAGGATTGGGTCATTGGGGTCCCCACCTTCGACCGCCACCAAACCCACAATGCACCGACCCCTTACAGTCCCTCCTGCAAGTGATGGGCTCACGGGAGTAAAGGATTTCATTTGAAACAAAAAAATTGTGAATAAATTTTACGAGTAATTATATATAAACAAGGTTGATGCACTGAATGAAATATGACTAAAACTGTGTATATTCTCATAAAAACCTATGGCAATAGTCAGTTATTTATAGCTTTTGAAAAATCATTATAGTATTAAAAAAAAAAAAGTTTAGGGAATTTAGGGAGTGTTCTTTTTTTGTGTATTATAAGCGTGTGCTTTAGTTTTGCTGTCTGTCACTTTAAGAGCTCAAACTAGTCTGAATGTTTTTATTGTATATCATTTAGACTGTATATATATATATATATAGAATGTATATGAGCCTGGAGCACAAAAAACAGTCATAAGGGACAATGTTAGGAAATTGAGATCTGAAAAAATCCTCTGTTCATTGATTGTTAGGATAGGATAATATTTGACTGAATCTGAGGAGCAATGCATATTACTAATCAAAAATTAAGTTTTCATATATTTATGGTAGAAAATCTACACTATATCTTCATGGAACATGATGTTTACTAAAAATCCTAATGATTTTTGGCATAAAAGGAACAATGGATATTTTTGTTGCCTATTGCTACAAACATACCTGTGCTGCATATTTGTGATCCAGGCTCACATATTGTTCATCTGTGTTAACAGAATTGTGGTTGTAACTCCGATTATGGTTATCGTTATATCGTCATTAGTGTGAACGGACCTTTAATCTGAATCTCTGGTCCGGATCTGTGGTCTAGTCTTGGTCTGCATTAAACCAGTGGAGATATTTTGTGAAAGCGCTCCGGATCCTTCAGAGAGAGTCCCATCATCCCTCAGCAGTGTGACAGTCCAGTGTACACGACCCAGCAGAGCTTCGGCGAGCTGATGAAGCGAAGGAGTCTCAGAAGGAGAAGAGAAGAAGGCAGAATCATCATCATCAGTGTCAGGTCCACAGCTTCACTGCGGGTTCTTCAGGATTCGTCCGTAGCGGAAGTCATAGACATGTCGGCACAGATACACCAGCCGCGGATCTACGCCGTCGGGAAGCAGCCGGTGGGCGGGGCCAGCACAGTCGGATGGGCGGGGCATCAGCGGGGTGGGGTCCGACACGCCCTCTGAGCGCCGCTTCACCAAGGCACAAAATCTGCAACATTACACGCCAGGTCAAGTCAAGTCATCTTCGTTTATGTAGAGCTTTAAACTACACAGATACTACACATGTTAAAACAGCTTTAAAGCATGTCCTTATTGCAACTGTCTTTTATTTTCCAATTCTGAAGTTGGCAAACCTAATGATGACGTAATTATTTACGACTTTTGACTCCCCCGACAATGGCATCTTTTTCAAAACAAAACAAAACAAAAAAACATCATTTGTTGGAAATGAGCAACCAAAAATAATACATAAAAATAGATACGCTTTAATTATAACTGGCCTTTGCAGTGCTGCCTCCACGCTTTCAAAAAGCACTAAAATACTATGAATTATAAGAGAACAGAGCACTGTTGCAGACTTTTATACTGAGCTTTTAATGACATTATTTTAATATAGCCATGCTTGAACTAAAATGGCATAAAACTCCAACGCTGAAAATAAGTCCCAATCATCAACAGAAAAAAGTGTATCTGCGTGTGAGATGTAAGTATAAGAGATTTATTCATCATAAAGTGTAGACAGCTTCACCGATTATAACGGGAGTGTTTTTTTAAAGGTGCTCTATGCAAATAAAGTGAAATAACTGAACATAAATATTGGAGCCTGGTAAAAATGCTGCATTTAGAGGCTTTTCTACCTCTTCAAATGTTCTTTGCAATTTCTGAGGAATTATTAATAACTCACAATGTTTGTATTAAACTGTTATCATGCTAAATACAAATTCAGTCAGATTTGTTCACAGTTGGTTGGCTTGGCAGTGAAACCAATTGAATACATAATAAAAAGAATCAGTATAAATTAGCATATAATGGTGTATGTTTGATCTCACAGGCTGATGATATGAGATTTGATCATGTCACCCAACACTAACGTCTGCATACAGAACAGATCTGACTCTTACCTACAGTACTGTGCTAACGGCAGGACATAGCACCGGTCCTCGATACAGGCCACGCTGTTCTCATCCTGATGACGGGAGGCGAAGATCTCATTCTGAAAAAAGACACGTGACCATGATCACCCCGCATTTCCTACCTAAATATATCAAAACTTCATTTCTGATTAGTATTATGTGTTGCTAAAGACAACATCTGGATTTCTTTGCTGCCTCGGATATTACATCAATGGAAAGCTTATTTGTTTAGCTTTCAGATGGTGTACAAATCTGAATTTAAAAAAATTGTCCCTTAAAAATTGATCTTTTCAAGTAATTAACTCCAGTTCCTTTGTTTCTAGTGTATTGATTGACAGCTGTGAGGTTGTCATGTTGAGAGAACTCAAAACTAAGGGCTCTCAAACGATTAATTGCATCTTCTTTTTACATAATATATGACTGTGCACTGAGTAAATATATTATACATATAAACACACACACTTTTTTCTTAAATATATACATGTCTTTGCATTTATATATATATATATATATAATATACACACATTTATTATGTAAACAAACACTTTTATTTTGGATGCGATTCATTGTTTGAAAGCACTAACATGATGATCTTACTGTAGCTCTTACTGAACATGATCTTACTGTAGCTCTAGACTAAATGTTTATTTACTAAATATGTATTTACTCATTTCACCTGCACAAAAACACACTCAGTGTTCCTCACAATCAAAATTTTCATATCAATTTTGCCAAACATAGAAGTTTTAATTATAAAAACCAACAGGCAAACACAGGCCACATAGGAAAATGTAACACAAAAGTAATGCATTTAATGCATAATAATTATTAATAAGTTACTTTTGTAACATTGTAAAGCATTAGTTTTACAAGTAACTCTCTCTCTTATCTATTACCAGCCCTGAGCATGAGCAGCAGTCACAAACATTGTTATTATTTTATTCGTTGGTTTTGCATACTTCTATTGTCCTCATTTGCAAGTCTCTTTGGATAAAAGCGTCTGCTAAATGTAAATGTGATAAGAGCGTGGGCTGACCTCGCAGTGCATGCTGGGATCTCTGCCGCTCTGCGTGTGCTCAGGACGATAATACCAGAACAGACTCATCATCAGCTCTCCTTAAACAAGATCAGGATCACAGTAATTAAGATTAAACACTAACATGTCCTTCAGTATTTCTCACATTATATCACAGGTTGAGTTAAACTGTGTCAGAACAAACTCATCTTAAGATACACTTGGATAGAAAGGTATGTAATGAATTGAGTTGAATAGCTGTCAGCTGTTGAATTTAAAAACACAATTTGATAAAACCTGATTAGCTCAACCAATCACCAAAAAATGATTAATTGTGTTCAGTGTGTGGTTTAAAAGGATGGCATTAGCAAATAAAGAAAAAACATGATCAGCTCAAAGTCTCAATCATTTCTGCTCCAAGATTTTACTGTTATAATATGTTTATTAATAATATGTCTGTAGTTAAATCAACTATAGTGTCCTGCTTCTGAAAAATATCAACCAATATACGCGTGAACCGGTTCTTTGAAACCAGAACTAGTTTGCAGAACAGAATTATCATCTACAAAACAACTGATTAATGAGATAATAAATAAGGCTTGATCGCTTCCACCTGTTCTGGGGTCTTCCCACAGAGCGGAGATCTTGGCCACGTACGGCAGGGATTTCTTGCGCGGTCCGGACCGTAAGAGCACTGTGTCTCGTACCCTGATCACCTCTCCGTCCCGCTCCACTCCTTCATAACACTGACGAAGAACCGTCTGGTCATCGCCCTGAAAAACACACACGGCTCAAACTCAAAGCCATACACTTCTTCACATTCAACTGTGCAGAGGACAACTACACAGCCAATGAAATACAGTTAACAGAAGTGCACATAACAAAGTATATGAGTAAATATGTGCGCAGACACTGCCCTCCAAAAAAACGTGATAAATTAGCACTGATAAGGGACAATACATAGAAAATACTTTTCGAATTCATCAAAATATCCACCATTAGCAGCTATTTGACAATAATGTCAAGTTACTTTAATGTGTTCACATACGAGCTGCAAGATTTAGGAAAAAAGATACATTGCGTTTATTAGGGTCAAAATTGCGATTGCGATACGATATATACAGTTGTGGTCAAAAGTTTACATACACTTATAAAGAACTTAATGTCATGGCTCTCTTGAGTCTTCCGTTATTTCTACAACTTAGATTTATCTCTGATAGAGTGATTGGAACAGATACTTCTTTGTCACAAAAAACGTTCATGAAGTTTGGTTCTTTTATGACTTTATTATGGGTTAACAGAAAAAAGGGATCACATCTGATGGGTCAAAAATATACATAAAGCAACATGAAATAGCAATTTTGGTGACTTAGAAAGATGTGTCAGTGAAATGAGCTTCATGGCATGGCCTCTTAGCTTCTTGTGAATGATTATGAGTGACTACAGCTGGTGATTTTGAGGCCAGTTAAATAGGGCTCATTGGATACAAACGACCACAAACGCGACAATGGAAAAGTTAAAAGAGCTCAGCATGGATCAATTATTGACTTGAACAAGTCAGGAAAGTCACATGGGGCCAACGTCCCAAGAGCAACAGTGCAAACAATTGTTTGTAAGAATAAAGTGCATGAGTGCATGTTTTGTCACTGCCACGATCAGGAAGAAAACGCAGGCTATCACCTGCTGCTGAGAGAAAATTGGTCAGGAGGGTGAAGAGTCAACCAAGGACCACCAAAAACCATATCTGCCAAGAATTAGAAGCTGCTGGAACACAGGTGTCATTGTCCACAGCCAAACATGTTTTGCATCTCCATGGACTGAGAGGCTGCCGTGCAAGAAGAAAGCCCTTGCTCCAAAAGCGGCACCTTAAGGCTTGGCTGAAGTTAGCTGCTCATCACATATACAAAGAAAAAACCTTCTGGAGGAAAGTACTGTGGTCAGACGAAACAAAAATTGAGCTTTTTGGCCACAATGCCCAGCAATATGTTTGGAGGAGAAAAGGTGAGGCCTTTAACCCCAAGAACACCATGCCTACCATCAAGCATGGTGGTGGTAGTATTATGCTGTGGGGCTGTTTTGCT
>JAUCNO010001325.1:20489-37769 GCA_032353835.1 Enteromius viviparus | reverse complement strand
TCGCTCACGTGCAGCAGCAAAACATAGATAGACAACGAATTAAAATCCTCCACTCGTTGCATCCACACAACAGAAACAACCACAGGTCCACGAGTCCATAAACCGCTTGGATTATAGCCAACTAACAGTTTGAGCAGCGATTTCTTCCTCACTTGAAACTGCCGCGTCTATCCGTGCTTTCCCCATTGCCGTCTGACGCACTCTCCCTCTCATGCAAACTCTTAAAGGGGACAGCACACTTAATTGCATTAGCGAGAAATCTTAAAGGGGAAAATTACCAGGGGAATTAAATACTGGGCTACTCCTGCCCTGGTTACATATGCAAATATTTAAATAGTTTATGTACAATACAGTTTGTAAAATAATATTTTCTGTCTGTTATGAAAGATGTACTTAGTTTGCCAAACAAGTGGTTCTGAATGGATTTGCATTGTTATCCTTAATTTAAGTTTTTTTTTTTATATTAATATTAATATTATTTTTTTTATTATTATTTCACGGTAAAGTTTTTAGTTAGTACACTCAAATCATTCTGCATAAATCTGCACATGGTCCCTTGTTAAATAATAGGTGAATGTGTATGGCAAGCCATTTTGACTTATCAATTCTCATAATATGCATTCTTGATTTCAACTATTTAATTCTTGATAATTAAATTCTTGAAATCCAAAATGTAATTATCAAAATTAAATTCCAACTAGTAACAATGTTAATTCTTAATATCAACAATGACATCAACAACATTCACAGAAATATATTTTTTAATATCAACAATGCAGATTGTTGATATCAACAAATTTAATTCTTGATATTAAGGATCTATATCCTGTTAAGCATCTATATCCCGTTCTGCCTGCTATTCTGTTATAAGCAATTGCTTAACATTACGTGAATTCTTGACATCAAGAATTAGATTGTGCATATCCTGAAAATTAATGTCAAAATGGATTTTGACATTCAAAAAGACTATGTATGCATAATCAAGCAAGCTTGTTTTTTGTTTTGTTTTTTCCTTACAGGGTGATGTCAAATGCCTTAATGGCAAAGATTAATATGAAGGGAGGCGGACACTTGGAGAAAAGGCCTTTCAAATCGACTGGTCTATATCAAGTTCTGCAAGGTACTTTTCAAAACTGGTCTGGTCTATTATGTGTATATATTTTTATTGGTACACTATCTGTTCATTGAATATTTTATTAATAATTGACTGTCTTTTAATAAGAAATGTTGTGTTAATTTCCACACATTTGCATATTAAGGGTCCTACTGTTGGTACAATACTAATTATGAGAAATCTGACTGCTGATTTTACAGCAATCCACATATTTATGACCATCTTAACACGATTATTTTTGTTTTAATTCGCATGTAATGCACTTATCTTAAAATCCTTAATTCATGAAATGAAAATATTGTTTTAATGTATTTTAAGTTATAGAATAATATGAAATTATATTGTCATCTCTCAGATGGAGTGGTGGAAGGTGGAACCCTGACGCCACAGATGCGCAAATCGATGCAGCAATGGCAGAGAATCTGAAGCATGCACCTGGAAGAGCTGGAGGGGGGATATAAAAAATAATTCATAAAATTAAAAAAATATATATATATTTATATAACTACTTGTAAATTATTTTGGTTAACATTGTTGTTTAAAACATTATAATACTGTTTGCAATGTTTTGTTGCACAAAATAAAAAACTTTTATATTTATTTTTTTCACTATTTTAAAATTAGTTTTTTTATGTTTGTTTATTGGTTACAGTTGTGATATTGATGAATCGGATAGCTCTTGATCCATTTGCAAGCAGTTTAATGAACGAGTAGTCAAACAGACAAAAGGTAAACAGGGGCAGACAGTAGCAATAAAGACAAGACAAAAGGCAATACCAGAGACAGCCGTATGGTCGAGGCGACAGGCTAGAATCACAGTAGAAAGTCCAGGCAATGGTCGGGGTAACAACCAAGGTTCAGCAATAATAATCCAGGCAAAGGTCGAGGTCACAGGCAAGGTTCAACAACGAGATAAACAGTCCGAAATGATCACCAGGTAATCCAATAAACACAAGAGAGAACGCTCAGGATTGCTACAGGAACAAAACTTCGCAACGAGTGTCTCTCCGCGATCGCTTTTTATAGGCAAAGCCGTTGCGGAAGTCCGTGAGTTCAGTGAAAAGCGGTCCAGGTGGGAACTAAAACTCAGGAGAAAGAGTACCGCTGATGCCCGTACGACAGCGCCACAGAGGTCCCCCATGTAACAACAGTACTGTTTGCATGGGATTTGCACAATATTATTAACAATTTTATTACAAAAGTGGCATTGTTATAATTACACGTGATTACAACGTCATTAAGACGTTCAGGTCCGACTGGACCGAATTTGTCTCTTTTAAAAACCTTAATAATTGTCTATTACAACTGTACAAACTAGGCTGTTGTATAGCCTATGCAGCACGTTTAGGTGAATAGAACCCCTGAATTAAGCAGAGACTCATATTAACGTCCAGAAGAGGACATTTTTAGACGTGCACGGACCGTGCAGAAAAGACGTGTGATTCACGGTCAGAAGACGTCAAAGACATCGGTTGGATTTTCATTTTGGAACTCTTTTTCAACCATGACGGGACGTGACGGAGGGACGTATTTTCAACGGTAAACGGACGTCCAAATGTTTGCTGGGGTGTTGCATATTTGCGACTGTTCTGCTCTGATCTTGAACTATTTTTATTAAACAAATGGAGCAAACACACTCAGCAATATATAATTTCAATATATTCAAATTAAAATACTTAACTAAAATGTAATAATCCTGTAATATTAACTATGTTAAGTCCTGTAGGCTATAATGTCAATTTTGCAATAGTGGTTTTCAGGGAACTTCGTTGACTTGGTCGTGTAATGTTGCTTAATGTATAATATTGTGTTAATGCCATGCCCTGTTTAGCACCCATTTTGATTCGAATTTGTCTAAAAGTGAGAACTTGAATAATTCGACTGTTCTGATAAAAAGTCTAAAAAATAAATAAAAACAACTGTATGTAAGAATATAAAAATAGTATTAAAATGTCAGACTTAAAAAAAACAGTTCGTTCATGAGTCAGACATGTCATCGGCAGGTTATCACACGTTTTAAACAAGTTGGATCAGAATGTTGATATAGGTTTTCATGAGAGTTTTATGTGCGTAATATTATGTTGCAGTGTGTTTATTATATCATATGCCTTTATAGAATACTACAACAAAAATAAATTGTCATACCAAAGAATAAACTACCCACCAAAGTGGCTTGTGAGACTAATGTTTTTACCCGCCACAGCCTAATTTTACCCGCATTTGGCGGGTGCCAATGTCAAGCCCTGCTCAACACGTGTACATACATACACTATATGGACAAAATTATTGGCACCTTCTTCTTTAGAACAGAATAAGGTACTTCCAAAACAATTGAACCCACATGTACAATCATTGGTGTTTGGTGATGAGTTTTTGGCTCTTAAAGTCATAGAGGTTTCTGCTGACCAGTCATGTTCTTCCACATTGACTCAGAATCAATAAGTTGTTTAATATCTCATAAATTTCTCAGAGATCAATACTCCATATCTACAATTTGCATCTCCTGTAAATTAATCTTGATTTAAGGATATTTAGATGATTGTACCGGAAAACACTACAAAAATACTGAAAATACTTGTCAAACGGTTATGATGTCTTGTTGATACCTTCTATAGTTCAACAGTGTCTATTTGCCCATTCAATTTTTGCTGGATATATCACTGAGTGCCTGAAACTGTTTAAAAGATTACATTGTGCATCTTATGTGTATCTAATAGCATGAAGGTGAACAAATAATCACAAATGCTGAGTTTGGAAGCAATTATGTTTCTATGACAGTAGCATTAAAGCTCAGAATTCAGCAAGAATAAATTGTGTAGGTGTCTCAATCCATGCAACAACAATCCTATGTCCTTGAGCAACCGATATGTCCCTGGAGCACAAAAGCAGTCATCAGCAGCTCAGGTATTTTTGTAGCAATAGACAGCAATACACTGTATGGGTCAAAATAATATATTTTTTTTATGCCAAAAATGATAAGGATATAAAGTAAAGATCATGTTTCCATGAATAAAGTAAATATATAAAAACGTCATTTTTGATTAGTAATATGCATTTCTAAGAACTTAATTTGGACAACTCGAAAGGTGATTTTCTCAATACTTTTTTTGCACCCCGAGATTTCCAGATTTTCAAATAGTTGTATCTCAGCCAAATATTGTCATATACTAACAAACCATACATCAATGGAAAGATTACTTATTCAGATTTTAGATGATGCATGCATCTCAGTTTCACAAAACTGACCCTCATGACTGTTTTTTGTGGTTCAAGGTCACAAATATACTTCGAACCCGCAACCCTTCGGTTACACCAGCTCCTCAACCTTTTACTGAACTGCAAAACCACTCGAATGGGATTAGTAACATTTTAACACAAACGCTGATCGGCGAACACGCGGCGTGAACCCTGACGTCACGCACGCAAGCGCGAGCAGAGGGGATTTAAAGTTCGACGGCGAACCTGCCGGGAGTTGTTACCGTTACGGTCGTGACGTCACGCAGCTTCTTAGTTCGTGACGTCGTCTCGGTGTTTGTTGTTTATAAGAACGCCGGAGGCCCGACGCCCTCCTTCAGCAGAAATAACGCCCTTCCTCAACAGCAAGCAGCAGCAGCGTCGGTGGCGTTAAAACAGGAGCTCTGCCGCGCGCTATCAAGTTATGGCTCGCGTCATTGCGACGCAATTAAAGCGCCCTTGATTTGCGTGCTCCGATCAAACGCGTTCGCGGAGCGCGCGGTTAAACTCGAGAGGTTGATGTGCGCGAACACTCACCAGTTCAACGCGCGATGGAGCGTCGCGATCTCGCGGCTGTTTGCTCGTCTAATGCTGCTGTTTCTCTTCCTGCTTCTGCGCTCAACTTCATGCGAACCAATAACACACACACATGCTGATCCTCCTCATCCAATCAGGAGATCACGCTCATTGGCATTACTGTACGCATCATATTCGGCGTCAAAATGTCAAAAATTGGCAGCCGAGCACGCGTTATAACGCGCGCACACTTCGGGGCTCCAGCGTCGCGATAAATGATAAAAAGATCCGCGAAACACAGAGAGCGCCTGAAACACGCACACATCACTGCTCTGTCTTCGGTAATCACCTCCTATAAACCTTTGAATATCATTGCATTAGAGAACAGAAATAAACCCAGTTTTTGCTTTTATGAAAAAACAGTTGCTGCCTCCTACGAAATTTATGTAATTTATGACATATATGCACCAGGTTATATCAAAGATGATGTTTATTCACTGTGTGGGTAATAACATATAAGATCCATGACTAAAAGCAGTCATACAGTAAAGTAAGATTCATACATCATCTAAAAGCTGAAAAAATCTTTCCGGATTTTTAGCATATTACAATATTTGCAAAAAAAAAAAAAGAAGCATTATGCAACCACACTATTTTAGTTTTTTATTTCCCCCACCTAAAAAAATTGGTAACACTTTATATAAATGCACTATGAATGATAAGTTAAGCATTAAGCATTTATTTCGTCCTTTATAAACCATTGCTCCAACATTATTATGCATTATAAACAGTTTACAAGTGCATCTATAACGGCCTTGTTCTTGAGCATATATGTTTAATAATTGTATTTTCATACCTTATTAATAATCCGTTTATCATTTTTTAAAATATTATTATAATTTACAAACCAGATATTTAGGAGTTGTCAGTGTTTAATAAGATCATTTAGAAAGTCTATTAATTAAATGATTAATAAATTATTTAAATGTACATGAATAAATCTTATTATTTAGACACATGATAATAGTTGTTCAGTGTGTTAATAAATGCTTTATTAACACGCGTTCCTGCTGTAATTCATGATTAAATCAGGTAGTTATAGCATTTAGTAGTTGCCAGACGTATGTTTTTTATGAGCTCATCTAAAGTAAGGACTAGTTATAGCTTGTAAAGCAGTTATAAAGCACATGTAAAGACTCATTTATCTTTCTAAACAGCAAAGTTAAACAAACACAACACAGAGGGATACAGAACACGGACATATTTTTTCAAGACGTAAAAAATTTAATCGTACAACTGTACACTTGAGAAATAAGAAACAAAGTGTACAGTTTAATATTTTTTTGCATCTTAAAATGAATAGTTCTGTATCTCTCTGTTGTTTATTTTTTTTCTGTTATGAAGATAACTGAGGTTTTAAATCTCCTTTGTACATTTAGATATGCTTATAAACCAAGAACAAGGCATTTACAGCTGTATTAATAAACGGCTTACTAATGGCTATTAATGTTGGAACAATACTTTATAAAGGATGAACTGATGACTATTTACTAATGCTTAACTAATGATTAATAGCGTGTAGTTATTATAAAGTGTTACCCAGAAGGTTGCCAAAAACAGCACCTTTATCGATTTACAAAGACGCAGACAGAAACCTCACGTTCTCATGAAATGACCCTGTCCAGACAATAAACAGACTCACAACAGATTTCATTTAACACCTGGGATAGTTTATTGGTACACATACTATAAAACAGTATTAAAGTAGCAGGATAACAACAGTATTTTTTGAGTATTTTCATTGCTAGAAGTTTGACAAATACGATATATATTTATAAATACAAAAGCACTTACAGCATGGTCCATTGAAAAGCTACAGAAAGCTCAGGAGACAAACGAATAGAAACGGATGAAATTCAGAGCGCGACAGTTCTGCAAAAATAATCTGCTTTTCCCGCAAACTATAATATTAGAGCAAAAGTCTACGTGGAAGTCGCACAACAGAAAACATTCAGCTAGTGCAAAAAGCTTCTAAGAAACCAAATGTAGTCTTAAACTACTCACTATAATATATTTATATATGTATCTTTATTTATATAAATAACCCCTTATTTTGGCATTTATCATGTAAAATAATTTAAACGTCCTACCTGACATATAGTGGCACATTTGTAAGCAATGGAGTTTTAAAGCACTTTGCTTTCACACGAGATATGTGGTCACTGCCAAACACTCGAAAACATGATGCAAAGAAAAAGAAGAAGAAAGGGAATAAAAACGACAGATGGAAAACTCACAACAACCAATATACATATACTCTCCAAAACCCTCAAATAAAACCGCAAAACATGAGTATTTCTGTCTTGTTCCCCCGAGTAAAAAATATCTAAACCTCCTCAAATCAGGATGCATTTTCCCGAAGACGTAAAACGACAATATCTTGTTTTCTGAAAAATCGGAACAAATATCCGCCCATGTCCGTTTTCAGATAACAAGACGTTTAATTAGTTATTTTTACTGGTCGAAACGAGACAAAAGTGCCTCTCTTTAAAACAAGTACCAATAGATTACACCTGAAAATAAAAGAACACAAACACAAGTGCAACCAAAGTTCAGTGTCGCGGTGAAAGAAAGCGCAGATGAGTCGCATCCTTCCCAGTCCGTGAGAGGAGGATTTTCACGATAGCACCTCACAGAACACAATCTTAAAAACCTCTAAAAGAAATCAACGCTCGGGTAAAACGAGGTGTGCGTCTGATCTTAAAAACGAACAGGAACAGATGAAAAACGCTCGGGACACTCGTGTGATCTGGCTTCAGACGCATCTACATTCGTAGTGTACGGAGGAAAGCTAGAGCTCTGCTACATCGTCAAAAGATCCTTGACATCCTATCACATATAAAGTGCTCAGGACGGGAGAAAAACGCTGTGACACACTACATCAGACTCGTCCTTCCGCCCGACTCTGCTACGGGTAACTAGCTCAGTTAAGATACGACTTGAGGAGTTCACAAAGAACACTTTTGAGTTGGCTGCAGCGCTGCTGATGAAGATGATGATGATTGGTGCTGTATAAAATCGTGTGTCCACCGCCTCCTCAGGAGCTGGTCTGAGCAGCGTGGGCGGAGCTACGGTAGGAGCCGGATTGGCTGGACGCCGCTGCAGAGGAGGAGTTATCCGCGGTGGGCGGGGCTAGAGCTGAGGTAGGGAGGATGGGCGGGGTTACAGACTGCAGGGTTCAGGAGCGGAGACGGGATGAAGCACAGATGAAGACGCTTGGCTCTGGTCTCAGTTGACGGCTGGAGCGCTTACACCACCGTGGCTGGTCTGCGGTCCATGTCCTCCTCCAGCTTCACCATCTTCTGCATGTCTTTGGCCTGGAGAATAACAGCAGATTTTAATTCGTCCGGATCTCATTTTTAGAGTTAAATGATTTCAAATGCTGTTCATACTGTGCAGGCAGAACGAGTGTGAATGTGCACAGGCTAATTTTGATCTGAGCTACAGGCAAACTCTCGTCTCAGTGCTCAAAATACTAATTAAACATCTAAAACGATCTGTATTTGTATGTTTTCTGAGAGAGGACCACTTCTGACTGCGCACAACCCTGATAAATATACACTGTATTACAGTAGTTCAGACAAACACAACCTTATTTTTTAAGTATTGCTGTCAAATGATTCATCACGATTATTCACATCCAAAATAAGTTGAATTATATTTGCATAAAATATAAAAGTGTACGGTGTATATTTTTTTATTTATATATAAATACACACACACAGAGTATATATTTACATGCATATATTTATACTATATATAAATGTATTAAATGTATAAAAAATTTGAGTTTGTATTTATATACACATAATAAATATACACACAGCACTAGTCTTAACTTAATACTTTGGAACTGTTTATCAGATGTATATTAGATCTGTGATTTACAGGAGCGCTCTACACGGTCAAAAAATAAAGGTACGAACCTGTTTGAACCTAAAGGATTCATTTTGGTACTTTAAAGGTTCATATTAGTACTTAAAGTGTACATATTTGAACCTAATAGGTACCGCACTAGTGTCAGCTTTTGTACCTTTAATTCTGAGAGTGTATATGTCTTGACTGACTACATCATTAACACTAAATACTTTTGATTAGATAGAAAATGAAAAAAAAGTAATGCAGTATTTGATATTTTTATATTTGTTTTTTTTTTGACAAATGAAACAAATACAAAATAAATAGTTATATGATTATTGGTAATTATTAAGAAAATAAAAACTGGAGGAAAAGATGTGTTGCTTTGGAACTTTAGGAAAATAAACGAGATTTTTCTCTGAGCTGACATTGCTGACTTAATCAGCTTAAACGATTGTAGCGTAGTCATTTTATAGTCTGATTTCAGCAACCATACACCATTTCAAAGGTCTTTTTATAAGAGAATGTGAAAATCTTGAAAAAAAATGTCATTGTGACTCATTTTGCCAGCACGTCACAAATTGTTTAGAGGTGTATTCAGGTACTGAATTAAACTGAAGAGCATTTTTTGTGAAACTTTGTAATGAAGATCATAATGAAAAGAAAGAAAACTATTTGAATTGATCTAGCATTGGTAACGAGCTTTCATGATTGTAGCTGTTAAAGCTTTTCTCTTAAATTGATACATTTTCTATGTGTTTTCTTTATTTTCCCACGCACACGCACTCTCTCTGCGTCACAGAAAAGCCCAGAGGAGCAGAAAACCCTCCGCACATGTAAGCTGGAGTTTAACAAACTCTACCGGATCATAATGTCTGTGAAAACACACCACGCCAAGTTGATGTTTGCTTGATTTGTGCTTTTGTGAGAGTGCAATAATTCAGATGAAATGTCCTAAAATTTAAATGACAATTGTATCAGTATATTTTCTTCTTTATTCAGGCTTGATGAATTTTATAAAAAGTAAAACAATATACGAAAAACTCTTGTCTCTGAAATGACTGGATGTTTGGGAGGAAATAGGAGGCAGGTATGTATAACATGACAGGAAAACCACAGTCAGCTGAATCATCTCATGATTTACTGATTCAATCTAATGATTCATTCTCTCTTACTGAACCATAGGCTGTTACTTTCATCATGTTCAACATCAAACTCAATCAGTGTAATTACTAAAATACCCATTAATGATTTCATTAAGTATTGGAATCAGAATCAGTATCATGTTCATGATTCGCTTTCCAAAATATCTCTGTGTTTAGACTCAGTGAGCTCAATATCACACGATACGCTCCGCTTCTCTCTGTTAATAAAGGAGTTGATGTTCAACACAATCAAACGCTGCTGCTGCTGACTAACAGCGCGTGACTCACGATGAGAAGAGCTCATGAGTGCACTTCATAACAGAGACGAGAGTCATTTCATAACACCACTGAAAGCAGAACGCAACGTGTGTTTGAACACAGAACAGGTATTCAACAGAATATGTTATGAACAGGTTCAAAACTTTAGGTATCGTCAGAATATATTTAGTGCTGTCAAACGATTCGCAAAAATAAAAGTTTTTCATTACATAATATATGTGTTTATGCTGTGTTTATTTATTATGTTTATATTAAAACACACGTATAGTATATAATTCAAAAGTACTTACATGAAAATGTATTTATTTTCTTATATTTGATATTTTATCTTTAATTTATTTAATATTTAATATTTATTTAATATATAAACAATATGATATATATTAGGGCTGTCAGTCAAAGTTTTTTTTTTAATAAATAATGTTGATTATTAAATCCATTTTATCTTCACATATTACATTTGTCCGTTGAAAATACCCCCAAAAGGTTATTTGAAAGTATTATGTAGACATTAGTAGTTTAAAAAGAAATATTTGATTTGATTCAACATTTAATCAGCGCAAACCCAGCATACCTGAGAAATATATAAATGCATCGAAAAAATTCCAACAGTAGTGTTGAATATAATTAAAAATAATAATAATCCCGCACACTATCAGTCCATGCTAAATATAGGAATTTATTTGCAGAAAATAACGTTTTGGATTATCATTTTTATAAATTTGTTTCAACATAGAATTATACACATAAACATTTAGGCTACATACGCCTGACATAGACTAAGTTTTGTTACCTAATACCTACAGTCTTTATAAAATACCTTTTATTTATGTACAACAAAAAAAGTAAGTCATTTAGGTTTGAGTAAACAACATCATTAAAAAGGTAGGTTTTTCCCTCCCTTTTTAAAAAAGAAACAAAGAAAAGAAATAATACTCTGAATAAGAAATTTAAATTCCAGCAGACGGCTGTAAATGTCTCTGAGGCATTGATTCAATTCGTTCAAACAGCTGATTAATTTGGGAATTCAGTAAACGGCTCACTTTATAAATGCGGCTTGAATCATTGATTCACACAATATGTTCAAAAGGCGGATTCATTCAGAAGCTAAACAATTAATTATTAATTCAACTTAATTCTTAATTTAAATAATAACTGAAGGTTTTATCTTGCCATTTTACAGTATTGACACTATTTTCTATTTGATACGGTAAAGTGCTTTCACACAATCTGTATTTTTAAAAACTCTATATTAATAAAGGTGACTTCACTTTAAAACATTAGAAAATAACTTCTTATTTATTGAACCGTTGTGTAAAATCATATTTGCATTCATATTCGGGACAAATAGCAGCTTGTATGATATTGGTTATGATATTGCCCCAATATCTTGAATTTTAGGGCGTAATTGCATTTATCGAGTTGCATCATATGTATGAAATGTAAGATTACTATTTTCTTAATATCTAATTAGCCTTTTTGGTTTTAGGACAACTTTAATGAAAGGTTTTGATCCACTTCAAATTTTAACTACTGTATATATATATATATATATATATATATATATATTTACTGTAGAGTCCTGTGTTTGATTTGAAATGGAGCTCAGTGACTGACGTTTGGTTTCTCTATGGTGACTGGCCGAGTTAAATGATCGATGATTAAATGATTTGACTTCACAACAAATGGCCAATAGATGAGCAGCGTTCAGCACGTCACAATAAATGTGTTCAGTGCTCATTTCAGTCTTTCTGAACACTACTGACATTAAATAAATAGTCTGAACTTCAACAGTCAAGTTTTCATTAGGTTTATCCTGGTAGTTGTGGTGCACAGCGTTCAGCCATACACCGATTACTTTACCCACTGTCATTCTGATAGAAATTTAGTTCAGGTCCTTAGAGTCTTGTATATTGGATTCTCTCAAATGTGCAGTGTTTAGTAACACCTGGTAAAGTTGCATCTCTAGTTGTCATCTAGTACATCTCTGATCAGTCAATCAGACAGAAATGAGACAGATGGAGAAAAATGGACAAAGAGCAAAGCAGTGAGTGAGCCTACCTTGAGTCTGACTGTTTGCATGATGTGATTTCAAAAGCTGTTCAAAGAAAAGGCAAATCATATTTAAGAAATGGCTTCAGACGTCACGTGTATGGAATATGAATAATGGAGGACAAAGCACAAATCAAATGAAATCAATGGAGAAGCAGCATTCTTCTGAAACCCTGGCTCTGTGAGCGTGAACGACAGCTTTTACCTGCTCATTAAACTTCTCAAGCTTCTCCAGCTGCTCTCGCTGAGATTTCTGCAGCTGCTCCAGCTCCTTCGCCTGCTTCATGGCCAACTGAGGAAGCACAACATCATCATTTTCACAGGATTGAACATCACTGAGAACTACTACCTTAGCATTCATTTAACAACTACATCACAAGCAGTTTACAGTTGTTATTTTACTGTTATCTAAAATCTGCAATGTATAAAGCACTGTAGAAATAAACTTTACTTGGCTACTGCACCATTTTACTAGTATAACCTTTAAATAAAAAAAAAATTATAATTTCACAAAAACAACAACTTTTTGAAACAGAAACAGTTTGAACACATGAAGTCTTGTTCAAAATGACTGAATAGATCAAAATGAGTTTATGATTATAGTTTTTTCAGAAAACAAAACTTTATATTTTCAACCTGTTTCTGCTTCAAAAAGCTTCTCCAGTAAATGTATCATGATTTAAGGATATTTAGATATTTGTACTGGAAAACAAGAGAAAACACTAAGCCGTAAGCATCAGTTAAATCTAAAGATCATTAACCAACCCGTTTTCTCTCCTCCAGAAACTTTTTGGTGTTACTGCTGTTCAGCTCCCGAACTCTCCTGCAACACAAACACACGGAACCCATTAAACTGACAAATGCTGATTTATTAATTACACTGCTGCATCCGTGTGTCGTGTCGCACCTCTCGCGCTCTGCCTTGTTTTTGATGCTCTTGTCTTGGCTGATGGCTTTGCTGTTCTCCATCGACGTCTTCGCCTGATTGCCCTTCATCTCTTTGCTTTGCCTGTCGATCGATCACAATTCAGACATGTTCAGAACACAATCCAGAGAATCAGTGATGAATATGAAACATCATCTCAAGATGAAGAGTCACGGCTCTTTCTCATGGAGATCCAGCTGCAGAACAAACGGAGAGCGGGTTCATGCGAGGGGAATTATCAGTGTAATTAATAAAGACTCTTGGGCTGAATAGACGGGCTGCTCTTGTCCTGAACTTACAGAGACTCATGCAACATTAATGCCTGTTAATTATGGCAGGCGGTCTCGTATCTCCATCCTAATGAGACTCCACATCAGCATTATAAAGAGGAGAACACTGGCCCAGAATAATATATTCATAGGAGTGTCGTGTGTTAATCAGATTCAACAGATATTAGCATACTACGCTCAACCGTATTACACACTACACTCAATGCTTTCGTCGAACAAACAATACAAACAGGTCGATTCCATTCACAGATTTTCAATTTCATTTTTGCAAATTCACTATTTCGAATATAAGTGCAATGTGCTGATAAAATATTTTTGAGCTGAGCAGACAAAGGAGAAAAATGGTAATGACCATAGTGATAACAGTGACATCAAGGAAGTGATGGCACTAATGGTAGTATGACAGTGACGGTAGTGATATAATAATGAAAGTGATGATGACGATGGTAGTGATGTACTAATAATAATGACTAGTCAAGGAAGTGATGGCACTAATGGTAGTATAACAGTGATGGTAGTGATATAATAACGAAAGTGATGATGACGATGGTAGTGATGTACTGATGGTAACGACGGTAGTCAAGGAAGTGATGGCACTCATGGTAATATGACAGTGATGGTAGTGATATAATAATGAAAGTGATGATGACGATGATGTACTGATAATAATGACTAGTCAAGGAAGTGATGGCACTAATGGTAGTATAACAGTGATGGTAGTGATATAATAATGAAAGTGATGATGATGATGGTAGTGATGTACTGATGGTAATGACTGTAGTCAAGGAAGTGATGGCACTGATGGTAGTATGACAGTGATGGTAGTGATATAATAATGAAAGTGATGATGATGATGGTAGTGATGTATAAATGGTAGTATGACAGTGACGTAGTTATTGTAATAATGACATTAATGATACTCATGGTAGTTATAGTAATGATAGTAGTGATGATAGTGATGTAGCGAATACAATGAAGATAGTTATGATAGTCATGGTAGTGATGATTGTGACAGTAGTGACGATAGTAATGACAGTGTTACGGTAGTGACAGCAGGAATGGTAGTGATAGTAGTGATGATTGTGACGTAGTGAATACAATGATTGTGATGACAGTGATGATAGTTAATGGTAGTCATGGTAGTGATGACTGAAAAGTGACTATCATCACTACTGTCAATATCATCACAACTATGGCTATCACCACTATTATCACTAACATAACTGCCATCACTACCAAAATTATCAACACTGTCATCACTACTGTTACTATTATCAGATGTGATGATAGTTACGGTAGTGATGTAAAGATTATAGTGCTGGTAGTGAGATACACTCTTTACATCGTGCTTCATGATGCCATAGAAGAACCTTTCTGTCTAATGGTTCCATAAAGAATCTGTTTCACAAAAGTTATGAGTGACAACAGCGATGAAAGTGATAGTAGTGATAATAGTGACAGTAGATACGATAGTGACAGTAGTGATAATAGTCATGGTACCAATGGTAGTCTAGCATACAGTGAACATATGTGTGTCGTTCGTGTCTCTCACCGTTCGTGGATGAGCTTGAGCTGCAGTGTCTGCTGCTCCTGAACGCTGGCCAGCAGCTTCCTGAGGAGCTCACACTGCTGTGTCACATGGGCGTCTTTCATTTCCTGTTCCTCTGTGCTGTGACAGTTGATCATCTCTGACCACTCTTTAGTGTGCTGCGCCACCATGTCCTTAACCTGAGAGGAAGAAACACCAGCACAACAGATACGCTTGCTGATAAACTTCACTGTGAATAAAAACCATTCATACACAGACAGTTGGAGTTTCCATCAGTACATCAGCGGTCGATCATGACTTCAAGTGCCTTCAGAAAGATATAATGCATAGGATCTAGACTGTAAAGTTTAGGGTTCATATAAACAGAACTTCAAAAACTGCAATCAGTTCTGAATTATTTATGAAAATTAGTGCATGTAAATAAACCTACTGAAGCATATTCTTATACTGATTCCTGCAAATGTGCTATGCCAGTCAGAAAAGAGCATGTGATTATGTCATTGTTGCGTGTAATATGGGCAAATGTTCCCTGGGCGAGTAAATAAGCTAAAAGACACAAAGCATGATGGGAATTTCTTCCGTACCTTTTCTTTATGGTCTGTCGTGAGTGTCTCGACCTTTATGGCCGTCTCCTTCTTTAACTCTGAGCAGTTGTTTTCACTGAAATGGAGAACATTAACATCAGAACTGAATGACTGAGATGATGCAGCTAATGATTTCATCATGCTTCACTTACCCTCTCTTCTTGATGGCCTTCTCTAGTAGCTTCTCCAGAGTGAACTTCTCCTTGTCATGCTGAGCCACCATTTTGTCCACCTGTGTGCAGTGTGATTTCTGCATGGCGTTATGTTCCTGCAGGCAGAAGACACATTCATCATCTCATCGGCCAACAAGAATCCTTCTGGAAAGAAACAGCATTCTAATGATGGCCTGACCGTGCCACTGACCTTAGCGTGTCGTTTCTTTAGCGTGTTCAATTCCTTCTGCTGCTTCTTCGTCAGTTTAATGAAGGTCTAGAGAAAAGAGATTTGTGGGATTTATTTTGAGGTTTATTCTCTCAAAAAAGACACTTTACAACCAGTGAAACGACAAAGAGTGAAAAGCAGAAATAAAACAATAATTAAATCAGGCTATATAATGTTTTGAATACTGACATCATGACAAGAACCCCAATAATGCAGCATTAGTGCAAAATAATTCAATACTGAACATGAATGTTTTACCTTCATCTGCTTCAAATCTTCAATGTTCACCTGATTCACAATGGCAGAATTATCTGGGAACAGAAGAAACAAACTACTTCAGTGATGCAAACTGTATTGTCAGACATACAGAAATATTCATAACCTTCATGAACTTATTTTAAATATCCAAATATATTGTCTCTTAGCTTTGTGTTATAATGTGATCATGTGTGTTTGCGTGTGTGAGAGAGTGCAAGTGTGTATATCAGAGTGTGTGTGCGTGTGTCTCACCGCGTTTGCCCTCGCTGATGTTGTTCTGTGTGGCGTTCACCTCAGAGCTGCTCTGCGGCGTCACGTTGGTCTTCACCTGATTCACTTTTCCCTTCTTATCACTCTTGCAGTTTTCATTGGGAACGTCTGCGATGTCACTCTGAAAATGCAAAACACATGTCAGGGTAGACACACACACTTACTCACTCATGCACTAACAGACACGTGCACACACACACACACACACACACACACACACACACACTCTCTCAAACACACAGTCACCAACATTCTAACTAACTCCTCAGAGACTCGACACTAAACACACCGTTTCAATCCCAAGAGCTCGCATCTGGTCGGCACGTTTCTCTGCAATGGTCAGGAACTTCTTTGGATCAGAAAGAGCATCAACGATAGCTGGAAAAAACACAATCACACTGATATCAGTCAACATGAGATATATGTGTGTGTGTGTGCATTTATAAAAAAAAAGCTTATTTTTTTTACACTTCATTCACATTTTAATTTGTAATATTTTTATTAGAATACAAATATTAGTATATTTTATTTAATATTAGTATAATATTTTTTTTTATTATTTTTATTCATAGATTTTATTGAAAATCTAAAACTGTAAGGGGTAGGTTTAGGTGTAGGGTTGGTTGGTGTAGTCGGTACAGTATAAAAACTATTAAGCCAAATGTCTTAACTTTTTACAACGATCAAATGTGTGTGTGTGTGTGTGTGTGTACAGGTTTTTATATCCTCGTGGGGACCAATTGTCCCCACAAAGATAGGAATACT
>JAUCNO010001325.1:0-11703 GCA_032353835.1 Enteromius viviparus | reverse complement strand
TTTCAAGTTACTTATGAAGAGAATGTTACTTTAGTCATGTTGTTGTAATCTTTAAAGTTGACTAGGTACACATTTTTTAAAAATCGGAATCGAAATCGTGAATCGGCCAAACTTTATGAAGAAACCTAGATTTTTTTTTTTTGCCAAATCGCCCAGCCCTATAACAAATATCATGTTTTATAGCAGTTCACAAACGGTCATGTCGAGATTCATCTTTAAAACATTCAGGAGAAGCTTTGCATGATTGAAAGCTCAAAAATTGGGACAAATCAGACTATTAGATCACTATTAAATCTGCTACATAAAATATTCTCTAGAACTAACTTCAACACAGGACGTGTCTGTAAACGTGCCAACTGGGTTCATACCTCAAACAGCTCACATAAGACTCAGTTGGAGCTGAATGAACAACAAATGTCTGGTTTTACTCACCTTTAGTGCAAGGGAATAACATACGTATTACAGTATTATTGACTACTGAATCTTTGCTTTGATAACATTACTGAATATAATCTTTATTTTCAGGTATTGCATGTTTAGATATTCACACACCAAATTATTATTTATAATAATTTTTGTGAAAATCATGAACAACGCTGGAAGCAGATGGCAACTTTTTTCACAAACGCTGGCGGGGAGAGAGTTAATGAGGTTTTGCTGTGGTAATGCTTACCTTGGCAGTGTCCGTGTTGTCCGTCACCATGTACATGAAGCTGAGGTTGACCAGGTCCGTGCCGCTACACACACAGATGATGCGGCCGTCCAGATCCGCCTCGCTCTTCCCCGCTGCTTCCAGAGATGCCAGGACCTTCGGGTCCTTCAGGAACCAAACATCAGAAAACCTCAGCTCATGCAGACTTACGATAACCTTCAGATCTTACTCTTTCTTGTATAAATATCTAAAACTCATTGAATCAAGATGCATTTATTTGACAAGTAAAATGATTTAAGATACTAAAGTTTTGTCCTCTAAAAAAAAAAACATTGTTAAAACATTTTATCAATTTTTTGTTTATCACTCGGCTCAAGCGGCAGCGCATTTATATCATATCATTTATAAGATCAGATGCATTAATCTTGATCCTTTTTTGGGTCATGCCAAGTCCCAATTTAAATTAATTAACGAATGAAATGAAATTTCTGTCATCATTTCTCTTCCTGAAACCTGAGATGTCTTTTGTGGAGAACAAAAAAAGATATTCTAAAGCAGCAGTTCTAGCTGCAGCAGTTAATGAACACCAAACAATGACAGAAGCTTTATTTTTAATGATGTTTAAGGAACAACGATTCAACCCTGATCAGACTCAGATTATTTGGCAGATTCAGAAAGAGATAGATCTGTACTTCCACATGTCATTGATTCCCAGATAAACTGTACACTGTAATAATGTGCTGAGAGACGTAAACGTGTCTGCAGACAACCGCTAACGTGGCTAAACACACATCACCTCCTGCTTAACAAACAGCTGAAGAGGGTTACCATCAGGTCCTGTAAACATGAGCCGCCTCCACAAACACACGCTCAGGTAAATGCTCATGCTGCAAACGCCTCAGCGCAGAAGACAAACACTGCAGACAGGCGTGGCGAAGCACACACACACACAGATACACAAACTCACTTACTCTCTCTCTCACACACACACACACACACACATACAGTCAGCAATCCTTGTTGGGACCCTCTATAGGTGTAATAGTTTTTTTACTGGCAAAGCCCTATTTTCTATCGCCCTACACCAACACCTTACAGGAAACTTTCTGCATTTTGACTTCCTCAAAGAAACTCATTCTGTATGATTTACAGGCTTTTGTACCCATGGGGACCCCAATTTAGGTCCCCAGTGACACGAGTCCCCATGAGTCTGTGTGTATTCAGTCCCCAAAAGTGTATCTAAACCAAACCACACACGGAGATAACACTGATACACTCACTCAAACTGACACGCGTCAATATTTGACACACGCTGAATGTGAATTATAATCTCTGGCTGTTAATAACACTCGAGACAGATGCAGAGAAAACAATAACGCCTCGCCAAGTCAGATCATGTGACCCTCAGATCATCATCAATCCCACAATGCCTCACCTTCATCACAAGAACTGTAACTCACTAACTTAACTAAAATCGACTCATCTGAACAATTCAAGTGTTCATTTGGATGATTCTTTTCGGTTCAGACAGGAGAATCTTTACCTTCGGCATGACTCCGGGACGGATGCTGTTGATTAGAGAACATTCTAGAAGCTGACCTTCCTGTGAGAGAGACAAAAACTGTCACGCATCTCACCAAGGCAAGGTTTGTTAATGAGATTTTTTCAATATTTTAAAGTGAATGTCAGTGACAGACTATAAAAACATATTAAACATACACACAGTCTTTTACAATATTAAAAACCACACATTTAATTATTAAACATAACATAAAAGTATTCCACATGATTATAACTGAAGCTTTGAAACACATGATGAGAGTGTGAGGAGAAGATCAGAGACGTGAGAAAACACTCTGTGATGTGCGTATGCATCAGCTGAATCGCACCTTTCCGTCACTTTTCCACGTGAGAAAGAAGCCAAACTCATCGACTTTAAAATGACAGCTGGGCTCAAAGACAAAGGGATCCTGAAAAACACAGCAGAGAATGAGCTGAGCATGATTAAAACAGATCATAGATCATAGCGACCGTTATCACTGCCATATTACATTATTCAAATATTTCTTACAATGTTCTGCTAACTTTTTTTCCCCAAAAAGTTATTTGACCAATTATTTGTAATATTCTAAGAAATTGAAAATGTTGAGTTTTCTGTCATTATTTTAATAAAGGTCACAAAGGTTAGAAAATTTATAGAGAATTAATAGAGAATCTTTTCTCTCAACGTTATTTTAAACATTGTATATGTGTTATCACTATGTTGATATGGGTCATAATAAAGCTCCATAAACATGGCTTTAAGCAGTTATTAATAAAATAAAAAACCCTAAAAATCATTATAAATAAAAAAACACCACACACAAATGTAATAATAATGTCAAAGAGGAATGATCCACCTTCAAAAGATTTCTGCTACAGTATCCGATGAATGATAACAGCATTAACAGCCAATCAGAATTCAGCTGACTTTTAACCTCTTGCTCTCTGGGGCTATTTTGGGGAATTCCCACATGCAGAGGTGTATATACAAAAGATTGGAATCATTTTAAAGCAAACCTTTTTTAAATAACATAAAACACTGTTGAAATTGATTAAAATGTTCGAATATAGTATCTGTGAAATTTATTTCTATCACAATCTATGCAAGAGTTAGTCTATTCAAACTGTAGGGAAGAATAAAACTATTTTTTGTACAATTTCCGCCTACCCAAATTTCTCCCCAAGTTTCAAGTCTCCCCATACCAACATAGTTTTTTTAAGAAAACCCTTTGAAATTACATAAAAAACTACTGTAAGTGATAAATATTATTATATATGTTGTCTGTCCTAAGATGAACCATGTCAACACAATACTCGTACAAATGTACATCGTGTAATTTATGTGTAAATAACTTTGTTACAGTAAAATAAATATCAAAGTGAGTTATATCTGCATAAAATAGGGATTCTAAGCTTTCAAATGGCACCACATATGGGGTTATTGGTGCAGACAAAGGGTTAAAAATTTAAGGCACAATTTGAACATGTAAATTTGGACCCGTCGGCGGGTCTGCAGAGTTGAGCTTGAGCGGTTAAAGCGGCAGACGCCAAAACAAAGTTATCGCGCAGTGAGGCGCGAGTAATATAGTTATTTTCACTTCAGTTCTTGCTGTGATCTTTAGTCATTAAGAGAAAGATAGTTTGAATATGTAACCTTTTACAAAGTCAGCAAGCGTGTGGTGAAGTGAATCACGATTCATCATTACAGTTAGTCGACTACTGATTCCAGACGCCACAGAATCGGGTCTGAGCAAAAACACTTCTGAAGGCTGTCCTTCCAAATGCGTTTGGCAGCAAAAAATTCTCCAGATAAAAGCAACGTGAAGCAAACTAACACCCGCGGGCTGAGCTAATGAGTTCACCTTCGCAGAGCAGACGGAGCCAAGATGGCCGTCGGCAGCACAGTTTCACCGTCTGCTGCTCTGTAGGGTCTGGCTGAACTGTAACTGCGCTCCATGAGACTTCCTTCTTTATTTACTTGTTCCTGAGCCATACATCTGTCGCACTAATCAAGACACCCACGTCCTGAAACGCCGCACAATTAATGAGAGCATGCGGCGCCCGTCACATCACCCTGGTTTACCTGGGATAGGAGCACTTTTGACAGGTGACGCTTAAGCAAAGCCACTAACTCAACTAGTCATAAGCAAAACCACAAACAGACCGGCGATGAACCCACATCAACAGCACTTACTCAGAATCCCTCTGTGAGTGTGTGTGCATTAGTGTAAGTGTAAGTGTGTGTGTTTACCTCATCAAATCGGTCAAACACGGCCCCTTCCTGCAGGAAATCAGGAATGTGTTTCTGCCAGTTGAACTCGTATGATTTGGTCATTTTGCTCACAAACCTGTAACACACACATGATGGAAATAACACACATTAAAATCCAGAAAACAACGCATCTTTGTCTTACAGATATTCTGACTTTTCGAATCAATAAATGAATACATTTTATGGAGAACGTAGCATTTGAAGCATCAGGAAAAAGTGAAAACATGAGACTAAAATACTTAAAATCCTGAAAACTGTTGCTTATCTTCCAGCACACGAGAATATTTATGTCCTTGATAATTTGTAGAACACGCTAAAACAGATTCAACACGCTGACAGAGACGATTCCCCAAACCGGACACTGAGCGTTATAAATAAACCCAAGATATGCCGCTGAGCTGATAAATATTCAATCCGCTCATTAATATTCATGAGGTGTGCTAGATATTCATTCTCATTAAACAGACAGAGTTACGGCACTTTTTGCGTTCCGGGCCTGATGGGAAGTTCAGAAATCATGATCATGATCTGCGTCAAAACATGATTACCGTCTGATTACAGCAGAGGATGATGGGAAATGCAAAGCTGTTAAATGAGTCAGTTCACCTCATCAGCACAAACTAAACCGAATAGTTAGACTAATGACATGCTCATCTCACACACGCTCCTCACCTCAAATAAAGCGGATAGTGTAACATCCCATGACCACTAGTCAGGAGACCTAACTATTCTGGCTGAAGTTGACTCGGCATCAATCAGCAGTCCGCACACGTGAGTATCGGAGATAATTATCTGTCCCTGTAAGGCAGAGCAATCCCCTGCCACCGCCGGTTTAAAACGGCAGCGAGGGTAATTACCCAGAGGCCCCTGCTTCATGAGCGCACTCAAATTAACGATGCAGAGGACACACACGAAACAGCAGGAGCAGCAGAAAACCTGGAGGAAGACGACGACAGCTGTCAATCAAACTCAGCCGAGATCATGAGAGGGTGTGTGTGTGTGTGTAAACGTTTGTCAGCACCTGACTAGTGCAAACAAATCCACCCTGCTAATGTTTGTCAGTGAAGTTAAACATTTAGACTAATACAGAAGTAACACACACACACACACACACACACACACACACACACACTCTTCAGTTCGAGTCGTGACGCAGCAGGAAGGCACTGCAGGCCAGACTCAAACCTTTACCTCATCTGTGTCTGATCAGTTCCAGTGAACCGCAGCGCTAACGCATATGTTCCTTCACTGTGTCCTGCTCAGAGATGTTCACATGTAAGAGCAGGAGGTCAAAGGTCACTGCAATACTGATATTGATCACTGATGCACTGCCATTCACTCATCGTCAGGCTGTCAAACGAGGATTAATTCAGCTCAAGATCATCGATCTGTCATCAATTACTTGCATCTCCCAAACATGTTGAAGGACTGTTTCTCCACTGACTGCCGTTATACTGTAACACAGACACATTCATCAAAATACCTTCTCTTGTGTTCAACAGAGAAAAGAAACGAGGGTGAGTAAAGGAGGATCAGCCCTGATAATAAATCTGATGATAAACTCAAGGGTTAGTGGAAGGCTTTCTTTCCTTAATTTCCTGAAGAGATTAATTTGATCCTCATTTATCCCGTTGTTTATCGTCTGAGGCCGGTGTGGTTTATTGATGCCGTTATATTTTTATTCTCCGTCGTCTGCTTCAAAACTAAACAGAGTTCCTGTCTACGATGATGAACTAGTTCTGCTCTTAGTAGTATCTCTAGCAGCAGAAGAGCTGACCGGACCTTGATTAAACAACAGCATAGATCCGTTTATTAATAAAGGCATTCTGACGGAGGAATGAGAAATCAAAACCAGGGTCTGGAGCTCAGATGAAGGACATTCATCAATGTTTAGTGGCCGACGCTGAACATGAACGAATCAACGATGCAATTAAACATCAGCTGAACTGCCTTTAACTCAAAACTGAGGGATTATTATTGTCTTTTTGCACCTTTTTCTCTTATTTGATACTGTAGAGTTGCTCTGACACAATCTGTATTACTGAAACCAGTATATAAATAAAGGTGACTCGACTTGACTACAGTCAAACCAACATTTTTTCAGACACAATTCTCACATTGTATCAGTTTATTTGTCACAGTTTAAAAAATGTCAATAAAATATGTCAGAACAAAGACATCTTGATAATGTCAGACAACTTTGATAGGATGGTATGTAATAAATTGGGCTGAATAGCTGTTTAAGAACACAATTAGATACCAATATAACTCAATATAGCGTAGCTTAATTCAAACTTATTACCAAGCAACGCTGAAGAAAAACATGCTCTGTGTCACAAAATAAATTACGTATGAAGAATTTCTAGGTATGTCACTGTTCACTTTATTTACGGTATTTACTTACAATAAAGTCCTAGACTAGTAAAAACTAACAACAGCAATATCTGCTGTCTGAATGATTTTTGTTTCGACTGTATGTCGTTCTCCAGAGGATCAGGAGATTAGCAGCAGATCTGCATTTGACCAAACATGGGCAAAATGAGCCCGAACCGCCGCTAATCAGCCGTCCGTGAGCGGAGAGCAGCAAGAGTCCGTTTCCGGACCGGGAGCGACCTCCATCATTCCTGCTATTATCTCTGACCAAATATGTACCTAACAGGAGCGGGGAATTAGGGACTCTGTCCTCCGACGGCCGGCAGATAAGGCAAGAGAGGACAAAGAGGGAATATTTTCCAGAGCCACAGAAATAGAACACTGCCTTTTACAGAAAGAGAGAGAATCGTGGGTAAATAGCTCTGAGCAGCTGCTCTTATATGGCACCCGGATGATACGAGAGCATCTGATGATGAAGGTGGTTTCTTCTGATCTGATCGGAGGACAAACCTCCCGCCACGTGCTGGTCTCCATGGCAACGCTCTTCCTGCGAACGCCGGCCGTTAACGACCCGCTCGGGACAGATTCACCGGAGGCCTTGTCTTCCCAGAAGAGCACCTCCATCAAAACACACGCAATCTCTGAAGAGCAGCAATTAAGCTTCATTTGGACGCGGCGGGTAAACATGAACTCTGCGCGTTTCTGAGGAGCTTCTCATCACGTCAGGCCTTTACAAGACCTGCACAAATCAAATAATAGCACATGCTGCTCGAGAACAGACCCATGCGATCTCAGAAGGCATCATCTTCAGCTCTTTCATTATTTAAACAGAGGCTCTGCACTGATTGGCTTTTATTAATTCACCTGAAATGCATATCTGACGACTTTGGATTTTAACGATACGATAATGCGTTCTCAGAAAGGCAATGAAAGACTGATATTAATAAAATAGACTTACTAAATATCTGTTGTAGAAATAATGCCTGTAGTCTTTCTTGGGCGGTTCAGAGGGAAAATTAAAAGAGTTAGTATTGATTTAAATGCCAGATACTGTTTATTGTGCTACCAAAACAGCCAGAAAAATGCAGAAGAAGTCTTTTAATCATAAACAAGCATGAAGTACAGCAGGACTAAAATAACGAAATGAAGTTATAAAATGCTTTACTCCTTCAGTTGCTCATTCATATAGAAAAAAATACACATCTGGACCCCATCTACAACATATTACAATATAAACACCTTATCATAAAGAGTCAATGGAATATAAGTCTCTGCTGTCCCCAGAACAGCTCAAAACTGAATTTCGTGTGCATTTTTGGACTAAACCAGTTACCGTAGTCAGCTGCGCTGTGTGTGTTGTGTGTTGACAGTTTAGCGCGGCAGATCTCATAGCAATTTGGTCTGATAACCACATCAAGTTACAACTCACAAGATCAGCGCAGTCTTCTCATTCTCATCACTTTTCTCGCACACTCCTTCTGACCCATCGAAAAGCAGTTTAGGAAATGCATTCGAAGACACATCTAGCCAACAAGGATGTTGTCACGTGACTGCATTTTGGTTCGTTTCGGCTGCTCCGGACCAGTGTGGTGTGAAAAGGAACCAAAACAGCTGAAAAAAACTACAACGTAAGACCAAATGAACCGAACTAGAGGTGTGCAAGCACCTTAAATTAATACATCCTCTGCTCTCTAGTCCCCTCTGAGGCTCTGTTAGCATGTTTTGCTCAGTCTCTCACCATGGCATTTGAATAGGTACACCACTGTTGCTTATTAAATGATGGCTCCCTGGGTGGAAACTTACACATTAGGAGGTGGTAATATTATAATCAGATCCCTTTGCAGCGTCACAAGAGGAGCGAGATCAGATGAGCTTGTTTTTGCAGAAAAAGGCTTACTAAAACAAAGTTACTTGGTTAATCTTTAGGTATGTCTATATTACAGTGACTGGTTGCCCAGCTCCAAATTTAAGACTTCTCAAAACAACTGGGGGCTTTGTTATGCTATTTAAGACTCTATGGCCCGGTTTCACAAACGTGACTTAGCTTTGCTAAGTTAAATTAGGATATTTGAGCAACTTCTACAAAAACGACTTATAAGAAAATATTCCAGGTGTGCATCTTAACACAGAACAATGACACTGACGTATTTTAAGATACGTCAGAGCAAGATATTTTCATCTGAGATGGCTCAAACATGCAATTTAATCTTGGACTAGCTTAAGCCTTGTCTGTGAAACTGGGGGTATATGTGCTTAAAACCGAATCTAAGACTTGAAGGACCCTCAGAAACCACTGCGTTGGTCACCAGGACACAGAAACACTCATGTACTGGACTAAACTGTGGGAGTACAGTGTGAGAAACACAGAATCACATGACCTCATTACATTACATGATTCACACCGTCATGTTGGTTATGTCATACTTTCAGTCCAATTTTGTTAAAAAACGTTCGCCTGTCTGACAGAGAATCACTGGTTGCACTGGAAATGGAAGGTTAAGTGCATTGCATTGTGGGATACAGGGTTTCACTCAGTGTGTATACTATTCATGCCACTCTAAGCATACTGTAGAGAGTATACACACTGTAGTATATTTATATAAGATTTAGACGCTCTTTGACCATAAACTCTTTTAAAATCTCATATTAAAGAGACAGTTCTTTACTAATTTTCATTCTGCCATTATTATTTTTTTTTTTATTACATTATTTTTTTATATATATTTATTTCATCATTTCAATCAAACCTGTATGACTTGTTTTAGTGAAACAAATTTTTGATTTGTTAATTGCACATTAACAATAATAATTTTTATTTATATATATATAATATATATGTTCATATAATGAAAGTCTACAGGGTCTGATGTTGTCAGGTTCTCTGGTTTTGTGTTCCAGAGAAGGAAGTCACTCCTACAGGTCTGCAGGACACAAGTGAGAGTAAATGATGGTGATTTTAGAGTGAACTGTTGCTTTAATGAACAGAAATGAGCCGCGCTGCCATCTGATTGGCTGTTTGCGAAAGCTACAGATCCTGACAGAAGACAGACACGCTAATAAAGCACATAATGCACTAATGCCTCTGGTCTGATGATCAGACGCCGCTCGTTACTGTCTGGCTTAATTGAGTTAAAGCAGTCTTACCAGGCCGAAGGCTGAAGGTGAAGAGCAGGCAAACGATGGGCTGAGGACAGCGCTCACTTTCTGCAAAACAGGAAGACACAATCAAACGCTGTTAGGAGCGAGTGACAGCCACTGATAAAGAGAGAGAGACAGGTGCGCCGGCCTGTGGTCACATGACCAAAACACCTGCTATCGCATCATTCATTCAGAGTGCTTTATACAATACAGAAATCAGCAGAGTCAGACTTCAGCAATGACGCAAACTATGAAGGAGACTCAAACAAGTTATTAACAAAAGATTAAAGTTATGAGAAAATAAACCAGCCAGAAATCAAGATAGTTTAACAAATTATGCAAATTATGACAAATAAATAGATAGTTACATGACAGATTAATCAGATGGTTGCAGCCCTGTGTATATTTACGTTCAGACCCACAGACAACTTCCTCTCCTGTCTATCAGGAACAACACCACAGCCACAAACTCATTATTCTAATGCCACCCGCCCACACTACACCAGCCATAACAGAGCTCACTAATATATGACCCGCATTCGGGACAGCACGTTTTTACTTATTAAACTGCTTTTGACAGAAGAACAGCTTTCATGCTCGTCTTTTAAAATAAAAAAATCACGCATAAGAAAACATTTTCTTTAGATGTTTTAAGAAAACAATTATTTATGCTAGCAGTCTTCCAAAATAACGACATATGTTGGTTACATTAAAAATAAAATCTAAATATTTGTATTTTTTTCCTAAATAAAACACTAAAAATGCCTTTACAGTACTGTATTTACAAATAGATGGATAATAATAAACTATGCTTATTAAGAATCAATTAATAAGATTTTTTTTTTAATTAATTAATACTAAAAATTAATTTGTAATGAAATACATTCACTTTATTGTACATTGCAAGAGGTTCCAAACTTTTATTACTTTTAATCCCAAACAGTTTATTTATTTGTTTTACAATCATTTGTTTTTTGTAATATTTGCACAAACATTGCTGTTCGTTAGGCTACAGATTATTATTTTGCATTTAAAAAAAATTGTGCTGTTAATTCTGTTCTCAATTATTATTATTTTTTAGAATTATAATAATAGATTATAATAATAGAATTATATATATATATATAAATACACAAAAAGTACCGATAAAATACCGGATCGATAAGTGGTATCGGTAAAAGTAGTAATAACGTTAAAACCTTTATAATACCCATCCCTAGTAAACAAACACTGTGTAGACATTGTATCAACTTTCATAAACGGCATTTACCTGAAGACTTCATCTACAGCCACATACAAAAGATCACCTCTTAGTACCCTCTGTCATTCGAATGTGACCCTTCAAATAGTACAGAGGAATTGCGCAAAATTGTCCCAGTACTTTAGTACAGTACTTTTAGTTCTGAAACTAAATCAGTGCAAAACACCCTAATCTTAACAAAGCTCATTAACATGACCCACCCACACAGAGTGGACTACACCAATCATATCTGAGCTCATTAACCTGACCCACCCACACAGAGCAGACTGCACCAATCATATCAGAGCTCATTAACATGACCCACCCACACAGAGTGGACTACACCAATCATATCTGAGCTCATTAACCTGACCCACCCACACAGAGCAGACTGCACCAATCATATCAGAGCTCATTAACATGACCCACCCACACAGAGTGGACTACACCAATCATATCTGAGCTCATTAACCTGACCCACCCACA
>JAUCNO010001324.1:12552-51075 GCA_032353835.1 Enteromius viviparus | reverse complement strand
ACTATTCAGAGCCGTCACGCTGAGGGCGTTCCCATAGCGTCTCGTTGACGCAGCTCGAGTTCCTGAAAAGGAACTGAAACCAACATTCTCCTAAAGATCTTCTTTTGTATAGTACAGGAGTTGTAATGTGTTTTTCGAATGACATGTGAATGAGAACAGAATTTTTACAGAAGAGGGTATTTTGAAGAATGATGGCAACCCAACAGCTTTGGGCCCAATGGCTTCCATTGAATTTTCAGCCCATACTATGGAAGTCAATGGGTCCCAAAACAAAAATCTTCAAAATACAGAAAAGCCATACATGTTTAGAATACATGAGGATAAAAATAAATAATCTCTTTCCATTATTCAAGCAGTACTAATACACATACGTTATGTCCACTCAGATCAATGAGCTGTGCGATGGATATCTGGAGAGGGTATAACGACAATCAGCGACAGACACGCTATTAATCAGCTAATGTAGCGTCATCAGACTATTAATACAAAGTTGATTTAAAAGTCACAACACTGGACGTGTTTGTACTGTCATGCTGCTTAAACAAATTTAACTCCAGAGAGACTATGGGATCCTTTAAAGTACACTGTACTTATCTGTTTCTCTCTGATGTTTCTAGAGCTACCACAGGGACATCATTTGCACAATATATACATTTTAACAGTGAACTCTTTTATCTGCTTGTTTAAATAAAAGCTTTAACAAGTTGGGAACAAACAGTCCCAAAGGTACAGTATATTACATAACACGCTTGTAATACATGTCCCTACACATGAACACATAAAGATTAAAGCCTTGAATCTGTATTCTTACCTCCATAAGGAGCTCTCTGTGACACTTCCCAGATTGAAGTCGTACAGTTTGGTCAGCATGAGAATCACCTATACAAGAAAAAAAAGTTCAAGTTGATTTTTTTTCATTTTAGTTTACCTTGTGTAGTTATAATATGTGGGTAGGGGTTAAAGTCAATCTAGTTCCTAGGACTTTGCATTAGTAAATAACTAGCAACTGAAAAGTTCATAGAATTATCTTTGATTGCATTGATTTCTCTTTCTAAGATGTTAGTTGCACTTTCGCAACCTTAAGCTCAAAGCTTGTTAACCTATAAACGCTGTTAACCTTCTGAAAGCATATTTACTGCATATCCGTTCAGATGGTGCAATGCAATTTAGTAAAAACAAAAACATTATTTATCTGCCAAAATGTCTTATACTTTATGCATTTACCTAAAAAGCTCATTATCAAGTTCAAAAATGCACAGCAAATAAGGACTCCCAACCTAAAAAGGTTGAAAGCAACTGCTAATAATTAACACATGGGTAGCTGATGCCATTTTTAACATACATACAGTATATATACTGTATACTATACTATATATATATAGTTCTATATAATATATACTTTAGATGAAAATATAAGAATTATGAATCATTTTAGCATATCTCAGAGAATAGCTAATTAGTCACACAGGTTGTGTTGGACATATTCCTTGCCATGCAGCCGAAAAATTATTTTCATGCATAAATAAGACACCATCATCAAATCAACTGCTAGCACAAACGTCCACATGAAATCTGAATAAGAACCATTATTAACTTACCCATTACATAAACTGCTCAACAAATCAGTCTAAAATAAACTCAAAATGCACAAATCCTCACATCTCCTCTTCATCTCAGCATAAAACACCATTAAATGATGCATCAGACTTCCTCCATGACACCCTAATAATTCATCTCTTCATTACTTAATCATATCATGCTGAATCTATCTACGGTGCTGTAAATATCCTTTATAAGATTCTTAAGGTGCACAAGACTCTGCTAACTAGGTCAGTCAAATTCCTCCAGGAAAATTAGAGACGGGAAAGAGAGGGGAAATTCATGCCTAGAGCGCAGGAAAAAAGTAGACTCATAAACTTACAATCTATTTATGCTCCACCAAAGAATTTATACCTACATGAACTCTAAGCCTTATGAAGGAGCACTGATCATTACGGATCATTGATTCTCTCAGAAGTTATAATAACAAGTGTGGGAAAAATATATATTAACCATCTAAAAGTGTTTCAATTACTTTGTAATGCGTTTTGAGTCAAAATGTTAACTTTTGGGTGTTAATACACACAAAAAAAATCAATTTTAAACAATCACTCAAATCATTTTAGGATGAAAATAATGAACTATTATATACTTTTTTGTGTGAATATTTTAAATGTACTGTAAGCCTATTTTTTATGCAATATAGCTTCAAAGGGCAGCCAAAAATGACCACATCATTAAACTTTCAATCTGTTCCTCACGGCTACACTCATCAAAGTCTTTAGTCTACTAACACGCAGGCGTTAATAAAACTGGTACAGAGATTCTACCCTATCTCAAACAGGCCTTCTGCATGTGAAAAACTAGAAACCGCTAAAAGATAAAAGGGTGAAGAACCATTCAAACAGAAGAGCACTCTGGGAAAGAAAAGGGATGATGAAATCCCTCTTCAGCTTAAAGAATAATGCAGGTCTTCATGTAAAACAGTCCACCAGACAACACCGTTAAGGCTATAGTCAATTCTTTCAGCAATATGGGAAGCCGCCTGAACTGCTGAGATCTCTTGTAGTATTTGAAAGCTGCCCTGACATTTACATACAGTTCAGTAACGAAGAGCAAAGCACCAGAGCACTGCTCAATGACTCCAACAGCAAATTGGCATTTAATGCCATTCAATGACCCTCGACGCCCAAGTCACACTTAAAAATGTATGCAATTGCGATGAACCGAAATCAGAGAATTGTTCTGGTTTTGGCTAATTTGAAAAGTTTAATTCAGTTTTATTTTCAAACACTAAAATGACATTGATGCTTGGTTAAAAAAATATATTTGTTAAAAATCTTTAAAAAAAAAAGCAAAGGTAAATAACATTAATAATTATTATTCTCAATGGTCAAAAATGTTTTAGTGATTCTTTAGAAAAGGCATGACCCAGTTTCAATGTGGGAAAAGTTTTTATGGTCATACAGTATGTATGGGACAATAGGGGAAAAAATAATAATTATATAATAAAATCATAGTGATATGTGTGGTGCAAAAGAACTCTATTTCTTCAGTGATTTCTTCTATGTTGGTGATTGCATCATGAAATGTGCTTTTCTCAAGAGCCGTTATAATATATTTGTACATAGTATAAACAAAAAAAAAAGGATAATTAAATCAAATATAGCATTTTTTAATATAAAGCATTTTATGCATTTTGTACATTTATTTTTTTTTACTGTAAGACACAATTCAGTCAAATAAGACAGTTTGAACACTTCTGCAAGCGAATTAAAACATTAGACTGCTTGTTAATTTTGCATCCATAATTTAATACGTACAACACAACCATTAAAGCTGAAAAAATGACTTTAATACTGCTGATGCATGTTTCTGTGGGTAATGAGTATAAGCTGTTTACATGTTCAGACCCTTATTCTGATTAAGCTTCCTTCATTTACAAAGGCTTTGGCTTGGTTCTCTCTGCATTCTGATAAGGCTTATTAGACACAGCGCTGTTCTTAGCACCTTATTAAATCAAGTCTTTTCTTAAATTCTAGTTATGTACGCTGAATTATATGAACATATTTACAGAGGATACTACACTGGCACATAATTAGTTGGAATACTACTGAAGTGTGACCTGGAAAGATTTACATTTGTTGGAAGGGCATAAATCACCATCCGTCTTTTATTTATATATATACAGTATACATTTTCAAATCAATGTATCAATTAACAATAAATTAATAATTGAATTCTGTAGGGTTCCTGTTAGAGAAGTCATTTTATTTTACTCACATGCCTACTCTCAGATATAAAGGTACAAATGTTTTCACTGGAAAAGTACCTTTTCAAAAGGTGCATGTTTGTACCTAAAGGGTCGATTTTGGTACCTTAAAGGTACATATTAGTACGTACAGTTTCCATTTTTGAAGCTAATAGGTTCAAAAGTGTATCTTTTAAAAAGGTACCGCCCCAGTGACAGCTTTTGTCCCTTTATTTCTGAGATTGTATATGATTTAAAGAGGGACATTACAATAATCCACAAGTAATCCTCAAAACTACTGTTCATCAATGAATGTCTTGTAAAATTAAAAGCTATGCTGTCAATAAATATGTCTGCATTGGTCTAAAATGTGAGGCCTCCATCCAAAATACTGCTTTCTTATCTGAATCAGGAGAGAAATATGCACAGACCAAGATCCACTGTCGAAAACAAATATGTTGATTAATTTTGATGTGAGACGACAATAAGTGCTGGATATGTAGGACTCATATTTAAGCCAGAAGTACATTTTTAATGTTGAAACACTTCAATGATGGATTTGTTTCTAACAAACATGTAGCTTTTCATTTGACAAGATATTAAATAACAGACTTGAGTCATTTGGATTGTTTATGAATTATTGTAATGTTTTTATTACCCATTTGGACTCTCACTGCAGAGGATCCATCAGTAAGCAACCAACATAATGCTTAATTTTCAGTAGATTTCCACCTACTTTTATTTTGGATGAATTATTCCTTTAACAGCCAAATAAAACAAAGCAAGTTTGTTTTCGTGAAGCAGTGAAACCAGCTCCACTGAGAGGATCGGCTTTCTAAAGGGTTTGTGGGTAGTGTTTAGGATGGATGGTATAGGGCCATTCTCTTTTATTAGAGGGGGGAAGATCATTCCCACTGAAAAATAATACGTTGCACTAGAACAGGTGTTGTCAAACGAAATTATCCCAGCCTCGAACAGCAACAGCAATTCGGCAACAATTTCACATGTTGGAGAGAGGGGCGTAAAACCTATAAGGCCATCCACATAAAATTCCCCATCCTAACAAATAGTGACATGCCCCCATAGCTTAGCATCGCCAGGACTAAATTGTCGACGTCGAATTTGTTCTAGTTTATTTTCCTCCACAAAACTTGAGGCACTGCCTCTGTACACCCAATTTATAACATCCATCGTTTGGCCACAACTAAGATACAGTATGTTTGGAGAGAAGACAGCCTATTAACTAATGTAGAAACAATTATATCTACAGCCCTATTCGGACGGGATTAGTTTTACATGAGGAGGTGGGGTAATGTAATAACTACTACAGCTCCTCTGTGATTTTAATCCGGTCCGAATTGGCCATGTCAGTGGTTTTTTTTTGTTTTTTTCAGGGAAGAATTACACAGTCTTTTGCCTGATATAAAATGCCCTGAAGACATTCCCACAGGTGAAAGTAGTCCTGTGTGAATTGACCTGCTGCATCGACTCTCAGCGGCCCATGTTCAGTCTGCAGGTCGTGTACAGTAACTAATGTTGTAGATCAAGAGTCTCTGTAGATTTGACCAGTAAGAAAGACACTACAAAATGAAAAGACATGAGGTTCACAACATCTCAGATGCTTTTCCCTGGTAGTGTATCTTTAATTAAAGGGATAGTTCAACTAAAAATGTTAATTCTGTCACTAATTACTCACCCTAATGCTGTTTCGAACCTACAAGAACCCATCTTCAGAACTCAAATTAAGATTGTTTTAAAGAAAACAGAGAGATCTCTGACATGCTATAGGATATTAACTCGAACAACACACAGAAACACAGTAAGGACATTGTTAAAACTGTCCACGTGGCGTCAGTGGCTCAACCGTAATTTTACAAAGCTACGAGACAACTTCCATCATCCTTGCACTATTTTGGAGAGTAGCATGATGCATACATTATTTTTTTATTATAATGTATGTGTGTGAAAATTGCACATTGTATACACTCTAAAGTAAACTTTACCATATCAATAAAAAGTTTTTGTTTGTGTTTGGCACATTTATACGCATTTTCATTTATATAAAAATATAATAATGTCTTCAAATCCAAACACACATCAGAAAACCAAACTCTGCATCACAACCTAAATAGTCTGCAACATTAGTATTAGTGTGTCCCAAAGCACAGTATGTTATAAAAAAAAAAGTTTGCCAGAAGTCTCTCGATAGTCTTAAGATCTTCAATGGTTTATATTGCCAAAAACCCATTGTACTTCAGGTCAGATTCCCAAACATAGTAGATGCAACAAATCAATATTTTATGATGTGGTAGTCCAACACAGTCTCACGACCAATTCATACATATTCATACGAAGTGGCAAATTCCTGCTAATTCGTAAAAACTTTTACAGCCTTGTACGATTTGTCTAAATGCCAGTGATGGGTAGGATTAGGGGCAGGGTTAGGTGTAGATCATTTATTCAAATTCATAGGAATTGGCAACTTAAGAGTGAGGTCGTACAAATTTGCACGAAATAACCACCTCGTAATGAGACTGGGCTGGTTAGTCTGTCCCGAAGCTTCCACACACTTACAGTACTATTTCTTCAGTAGGCGAACTGGCACGCAGTACAAATCTAGGGTCAGAGTTTGGCTGGCCTAGTGAACCCCTGCTGGTGGATGCTGTAACTACAACATCTTGACTTTTTTCCTCACTATTTCCAGAGCTTTGGCTCCCAGAGACAGGTGTGACTCTCAAGACTCTTTCAGCGACATCTGTTAGGTAGTACAGGCATTTTATGATTGATATTCCATATAAAGTACAATCACTTACAACACCTCTAACTTGTCTTTCTACCTATTGTTATAATTTGTATGTTATTTACTGGCAAAGAAATATGCTGATTTGAACTTTGCTCTCTCACAAATCTGTGGGGGTTGTTTACTTTTAGATGCATCATCCTTTAACTGTTTGTTTCGGATGATTTGGTTCAAATGCATGCAAATTATAGCATACATGCTGCTAAAGTGTATGCGCTAAAGAGAAATACACAAATGAAGGCTTTCCAAACATGTTGGCATCCTTAGGCTTGAGAGAGCTGAAATAAACCACAACCAGCAATCATCAGGGTCTAAACACATATACTACGACATTCATTGATTTAGAGAATTTTGATTGTAGCCCATGAGAAAAAAACCCCCCAAAACATACATTTACGCATTATAGAAATTGTTTTAGAAATCATCAAAATCACAAACTTTGAGAAACAGTATTTATGTATAAAACACAGTTAATTATGTCACACTCTATACTATATTTTGTAAGTGAATCTTTACTATCCCTATAGTAAGACTCATTATTTTGTATTCTAGGCTCATTTTGAACTCAAATTATGCTTTCTGTGAGTAACTTTTCTTGTACATTTCATATGTATGACATGTACAGGTATGACATCATTTCCAGTGGCATACTGACTGCCTTTATGTTGTGTCTGTGTGAGGTCAATTTCTCATCCCTGGACAGCGTCTTTTATAGCAGAGCGGTAAACATTAGCTGAAGGACAGTGGGCCCTTCTGTCTCCTACATATGGGGAGTGTTGTAGGTGGCCTTGCTGCTGCCAGCTCCCGTCAGATGAACTCCTACCGCAGTGTACATATGTCGTATCACACAGCTTGCCAGTTAAACCTAGTAATGCCTCTCAGTGCCAGTCAATTAGATTCACACATAATATACTGATAGATTTCTGGGTGAGTTCTATGTTACTTTGTGAAAGACAGTTGATGCTATTCGAAGATGCTACACATATGCTGCCAAGATGTCTGGGAAGGAGCGCATCATCTGAAAAGTATTTGATTCGCATGTTAACATCTAATTATTGCAATGTGCCATATTAGAATAAACCTTTAATTACAAAGACATTTAGATTCTGTTGCATTTATAACATTATGGATGCCAAGTTAATAAATAAACTCTATATTAAACAGTGAATTGTTGTATATAATAGGGATGTAACAGTGTTGTAAGTACTGTTGTACCGCAATATACATTTTTATTCGATAATACCATGGTCGCATGACTCGATTAAAAGATAGGTCTTCTGAGAAAAGTTTGCTCAGGCGAATGGAGCGAACGGGAGGTAGCGGGAATCACAATTCCCATCAGCCCAAGTGTGCCCATCATTCTTTGCGGTCTGTTGTTGTCGCTACAGATCAGTGTTGCCAACTTAGTGACTTTGTCTCTATATTTAGCGACTGTTCAGACCCCTTTGGTGACATTTTTCCCAAAAAGCGACTAGTGACAAATCTAGAGACTTTTTGGACAAACCTCAGCGAGTCTCCGGTACTGCAGCGCGAGCATGAGCTCTTGTTTTCTCGGTATGCACACACCTCTCTCTGCGTCTGTTCTGTTCAGCGAGAGGCTGAGCTTTTAGTTAAAATAGATATTATTTTGCTTCTAACTCTATTTAACTATTTATCATCTAAATGATTATAAATAAGGATTTTAATCTGGATTAACATGATTAATTTCTTGATATGTTCAGTGTTCACATGAACAATAATATTATTATTATTAAAATAAATTAATAAAATGCTAAATCAAATAACAATAATAGCCAACATAAATCAATCAATCTGGCTGTACACTATAGTGATTATTAATTTATGTAATAGTTTTTGGTAATTTATAAAAAAATAAAAAATAAAAATTCTAGAAAAAAAATCTAAATTATATGATATTAATTACATCATATTAATTGTGTGTGTGTGTGTGTGTGTGTGTGTGTGTTAGGTTGTGTTTAGGTTCAGTGTGCTTTCACCATTTTACTTTTTTTTATTTTTATATTAAATTTAAATTCAATTCAATTTTAGTCATTTTAGTATTTTAGTCATTTTAAAAAATAAAACTTTATCTAAATTCTTATTTAAACTCTTAAACGATTATTTAACTTATTTGTCTTGTTGTTTTCATTTTACTTATTTATATTTATCTTTCTTTTATTTCAATTTTAGTCATTTAAGTAATCATTTCCAAAGGTTACAATAAAATTAGAAGGTAATTATTCATATTGAAATTATTTAATCTTTGTAATTTTGTTGTGCGTTTGTCATTTTACTATTATTTATCTTTCATTTTATTTCAACTCATTTGCAAACACAACAATTACAATATTTATTTTTTAATGTAATATATACACTTCATTTAGTTTTTAGCTGACAAAAATAATTGGAATAGTTTAAGTTAACATTAACAACACTAGTACGTAAGACTGATCATCCTGGGGTACTAAGAAGGCATGTCTCATATGAAAACTGAGATGAAATGGTCCAGGAAAAGGAAAAAGTGAGATAAACTTGGTACCAAGAGCACGAAAGGGAAAACCCTGAACTGTAGGACCAGAGGTGTAGAGCCAGATGGTCACAGATTATATGTCAATACATCTGCATTGCACTGTTCCACAAGCTCGAGGACACCGTGCCTGCATTTGAGCACCAGAGAGCAATGCTGGATTTATGAGCGCCTGCAAACCGCAAAACTGTCTTTTGTCTTAAAGAGACAGTTCTCCTAATCCAGCATTAATTACTCAGCATCACATCATTCCAAACCTTTATGACTTTCTTTCCTCTGTGAACCATTAAACATTATATATTTCTGTTGCATTTGGCATGAAAATCATTGTGGTCCAATGTCTTGGGTCTCACTGAAGGTTGTGCAGCTTTGGTACAACACAAGAGAAGATTAATATTGATGCTGTAGCAGGTCTCTGAGTATATTATTTGATCATAGCTGCCAACTTGCACCTTTTCCTCTCACATTTTGGCGCTTGTCCTTGGATTAAAAAACCAAGGACTAAAGTCCCACAACAAAACTCCCTCATACGGAGGCACAAATAAACAGCACTCACCATCTCCTGTGGATCTGGAGGTCACTAAGTGAACGCACAGAGAATACTGAAACCAGACAGCAAAACAAACAGACAGATAGAGGTGTTTTACTGATGCCAAGGAACAAAACACACATATACAAGGAGATCAACAGTGCAAGAGCTGAAGCTGAAGTCAAATGTGCATATCTGAGTGCATTAGCAGGTGTTTCTGCTGAGCGAGGGAGTAAGAAAGAGCTGTTTGTGTGTAATGTTGTTACCCTGACTGGGGAATAACTTGGAGGAACAGCGGGACGGGAAGAGGAGAAGGAGCTGTTGTATTGTCTGATGGCAGCAGGTAAAATCAGTCCCCAGCAGCGCTTGTTAAAACACTGTGGTGGAAAGAGCCGTTGGCAAAAGGTGCTCAAAGGCAGAGCATTGTGGCTAAGATACACTGAATGGTTTGTGATGTTAACACACAATGGATTTCATTTCCACTGCTTTCAACAAGCCAAGATGGAGAAGTTTTACGGTTCTTAATTAGTTTATTGATGTACTGAACATCTGTGTTTTTGAATGCTTTGCTGATTTTGAGGTTAAAATTTTGCTTGAAATTGATAGCGGTCCCAAAAGTGTGAAGTGTGTATATATATACTAATATATATTTTTTTCTTTAATAGTTAGAAACACAAAACAGTATAAATTGGAAAATAATTTACTATAATTTCTGATTTATTGAATGCAACAGAAGTATTCATTTCCATGATGATGATAAAAATAATGCAATACTATGTGTTTAAAAAATATATATATTTTCTTTGATTTTTTTTTCCAAATCGTGTTTAATTAATAAAAGTTAATAATTAATTAAATATACATATATGTAAATAAAAATAAAAAGTATAATATATAATTTGTGCCAATTAAGAGAAAATAAGTTAATAAACAGATTGAATCCAATTTGCGTTTTCTGAGGGGAGAAAAAATGATAACACAACTATTATATAATATTCCTGCTATACTTAGCAAAATGACCATACACAGCTTTTGTGAGCATAACAAACTTCTTTCAAAAAATCCCCCAGACTTTATACTGTTGAATGGTAGTTTGCACTTTTTCAGTCTGCATAGAATCAGAGTATATGCAATTCCCTTGGTAGTCTGACCTATAAATTCACTGTAAAAGTTTTGAAAGTTGTTATAAAATGCTTGTGGCATAATAGTATATATATATATGCTGTGTTTTAGCCCTTAGGTCTATTTTCTGTTTTCTCTATATAAGTACTTAGAACCAAAATCCAGATTTTTTTCCCTTCAAAATTCAGTGTCGAAGGCAGTATAGGGAACAGATTTAATCTTCCCACACAACTTGTCAAGTTGTGCTCATCTCACTTTAGGGTGACAGCATCTTAAACTTACAGTCTTCAGCTAATTCAAAGACACAAGCTGAAAACAGACAAAACACAGTGTTGCTTCTTTATGTACATTCAGAAAGGAAACAGGCTTCGAGTTGCTCAACATTAAAACTGTGAATCTATCATTAGCGGAGAGAACCCGTCTTTCATGCTAAATTAAGCTCCTGCCACATGCTTGTTGCATTCTCAGTTTTTAATGTTCCCTTTTTTTCCCCCATGCGCTGTATTTCAGAGTAACAAAGAGTGTCATCTGTCTCATAGTTTTAAAAACAGACAGTTGTCATATTGTCAGACAGCTAGTCTGTCTTCATTTGCATATAGTAAACAGATGACAGCATAAGCAAATCACAACATTATCACCCTGCTACAATGTAAACAATCCAATGTTAATAAGACAGAAAGCTGAACAGTAATTAGTGTCAGAATAAATTACTGTTAAAGGGACAGTTCACTTAAAAAAAATTAAATTAAATTAAATATAAATATATTAGTTACAGTACGTTCCAGAACGTCAGTGGGGATGGAACTGCTGTTTTCTACTTATATGTATACTTATAATGTATATTCTTGTTATCATTCATCAATACAATGTAGGTCCTGTTATTCGACGGCCTCTGCATACATGGATTGGTGGATTCATAGCAACCCGCTGACCAATCCTGTGCACCTCTACTCCTGATTCGCTCCCCGTTTTCTTCACTGCAGCCACTTATTTCGTTACATTTTTGCATAAGTTTTTCAGTTGCTGACACCTATTTTGTTTAATACAACCTGTATTTCCTGTGTTTTTAGTCCTGATGGCATGTTGCTTCCTCATCCCCCTTTGCATGGTGTGGGCTACCAGGCAAAGGGCTAGCATGGGAAGTATGCCAGGTGGTTTACATCTTAACACGTATAGGTAAAGCACTGTTTAGAGACACTAGGATATATGGTGCGGGCCAACCCATGTATTTATTTTGTTAAATAGTGTAGCAAGGTAAATCGTCATGGACGGTTGAGTTTGTTTTGTTTATTACTTTTCAAGTTTTTTGTTTTTCCTAAATTAAATTAGTTAGAGGGTTTGGGGCCATTTAGCTAGACTGGGGTCCTTTCTTTGTTGTTGTTTTTCAGTAGGACCATCGGCCAGCCCTTTTGACCTGCTGTGTGTGTCATTATCTCAAGAAAATCACATTCAAACCATATCCTATGAAAATTGGGTGTCTATTATAATCAGAGGTGGTCGAAGTGCACATATCAAGTACTTGAGTAAAAGTACAGATCCATACTAAAAAATATTACTCCAGTAAAAGTAAAAGTACTCCTTTTTCGATTTTACTTGAGTACAAAAGTACTTGTTTTTTTATGTACTTAAGTAAAAAAGTACTGCAATTTTTTACGGAGGGCATTAACTTACTTCACTATTGTACACACAACTGTTAATTACTGTAGTTACTAGAATATCAAATCCTTTCTTTTTCCCCTCAGATGTTAAATATAAAAACTATTTGGACATTATCTAAAAATGACTATAACAGCACCAGCAAGCTTGTTAGCTAAATAATCAGCATTAACATTAGATAATAATTAGACCTACTTATTTTCAGTATATGGTCATGAATAAACATTCATAGCTGTCTACTCGGCTAGTTGATAAACAATATAAACACACTAGGAGCTAAAAGCGTAGCATTTTAATAAAACTGCTAACATTACAGCAGCAGGGAATATGAACGTTCTTTGACCTGGAGACACTGATGTTCCGTGGACTTAAATTGATCACCCTTTACTGCAGTGTAACAGTAACTGACAACTTTTACCTAAATATGATTTTCAGTTAATGTTAATAACTTACTTCACGCATCATAAGTCGTGTGTGCCAGTTGTTCGGTTCACTGGAGACTCGCTCTGAACAGATCGTTTGAATCAGTGAGCTGTCGAATCGTGAACAGCTGCAATCGGATCTTTCCAATTCGAGAATTAATCGTTTGGTGTGATTTGCGAACCGATTGAACAGTTTCATTAAAAAGAATCAGTTTGTTAATGAATCGCTCTTCTGCGTCTCGCTCAGGTCACGTGATATATAAGTAACGATATGTTTTATGAAATATAGTAAAGTAAAAAGTATGATCCTTTGCTTAGGAATGGAGTGAAGTAAAAGTAAAAGTTGCTAAAAATAAAACTACTCCGGTAAAGTACAGATACTTAAAAAAATGCAATTAAGTACAGTAACAAAGTACAAATACTTTGTTACTGCCCACCACTGCTGGAGAACAATCTGGAGATTGTGCTAAGGTAGATACTTACCTGTACACTTACCTCTGCTCATTCACCTCTCCCAGGTCCTCTGAAGCCGGTTGTCGGAAAGTCAATAGCTCTGGTAGATCGCCAGCCAAGAGGCTCATTTGAGCAGCGATCTCCTGAAGAACTCCTTAAAGACTGAAACAGCATAGGCAGATACAATATCGTAAACGTATGTCGATTACCGGTAAACAGAGTCCGAAGGAAGAAGCTAGGTGAAGGTCCGTGGAGAAGCAGAGGTCAGCAACGGGTAGATCCAAAAACGAGACAAACTAAGAACAAGACACAAAGGAATTTCAGATACAGGGTGACGATGTAATTAACCATGAAGACACACATACACATCCAGAAATTTATACACACAAAACTAGGTCAATGGGAGGAGACTTGCCATGAAACACCATGACAACAAATGAGGGACATGAGTACTGAATGAGAGTCCATAAATGAAAACAGACACAAACACACAGCTAGAGTACCATTCAAAGCTGTGCTAGCACATCCAGCTGATCGTGACATCGTGATCGTTTTATAAATTCAGAAAGTCTCAGAGTTTTATTGATATTATTATTTTTTAGTAATTGTTTTATTTTGATTATTGTTATTTTAAACCTTTTTATTTTAATTGAATAATTTTCTAATTTAAGCTCAAAAACCAAGTTCCTTCACAATCCCCAATTTACAAAAAACCTTGACTTAAAGTAATGTTGAATTAATTTCATGCCAATAACAATAAATGAAATATATTTTCTTTTTATGTCAGTATGGTAAAACTATCCTATTTAAATCTGTGAGATAAAGAAAAAAAATCTGTCTTAAGTAGTGCTGACTATAATTGTTACAAGCCGCACCTCTGTGGCTCGCGCCAAACGGCACCAGCGGGAACTAGCGCCTGAGTTTTAGTTCCGCCCGGACCCTTTTCTTCAGCACACCCGGAACTGTTATCGGCTTCAGGTGCCGCTTATTACGAACTCCTATAAATACGGTTCATTATATCTGTATCATTGCGAAGTATTGTCTGCTATGCTGCAATTCCGAGCGATCTTTCCTGTACCTATTGGATTTCCTGTGTATGACCTTGCTCCTTTTCCCCGTTCACGATTTCTGCTGCCTGCCCCGAACTTTGCTTGGACTCAGACCACGATCTGGATTATCTGTGTAAGCCCTGTTAAATGTGATTTGAAACTAGCCTGGACTTTGACTGTGATTAGGATTGCCTGTGTGAATTTGTCTACTGGTGTTTTGACTCTGCCTGTCTGTTTTGAAATAAAAACTACGCAAATGGATCCGCTTGACTCCGATCAGTCCTTACAGAATACTTCGCCGGAACAGGATCCAGCGGCAGTTCAACAGATAGCCCAAGAGGTAACACATCAAGCTAATGTATTGTTGTCACACCATCAGCAATTAGAAAAATTAACTGCTTTAACTGAGGAAATGGTTTAACTCTCATTGCTAACACGTCCGCTTCCGGAAGTTCTTCCGGCGGGGCTGCCACGCCACCACCACCACCTCAGCCTGTGTTTACGCCCGCAGCCGCCATGTTAACTCGATTGTCACTGCCAGATAAATTTGATGGAGCTACTGGTCGTTGTAGAGGTTTTTTAATGCAATGTAACATCAGTCAGTTGCCTCAATGTTTCCCTACAGACGACAGCAAGGTCGCACTGGTGTGCTCACTGTTGACAGGCAGAGCACTAGACTGGGCCACCGCGACCTGGGATGGTCGTCAAATGACCTACCCTTCCTTCCATGACTTTCTCCAGCAGTTTCGGTCAGTTTTTGAGCACTCAGCAGGTGGCAAAGCACCTGGGGACGAATTGATGACATTAAAACAGGGCAACTCGACAGCGGCAGATTTCACCCAGACGTTCCGAACATTAGCAGCTCAAACCGGCTGGGGAGCCGAGCCTCTTAAGACCATCTACCACCGTGCTTTAACCGAGGAGTTGCAATCGGAACTGGCCTGCAGAGATGAGGGGCTGTCATTGCCCCCATTCTTCGACACCCAGACCCCAACAGGGAATTCATTGTGGAGGTAGATGCATCGAAGAGCGGACTCGGAGCCATATTATCGCAGCGCCATGGTCCTACCAACAAGCTCTTCCCTTGTGCATTTTACTCCAGTAAGCTAACTCCAGCGGAAAGCAATTACGACGTAGGCGATTGGGAACTCCTAGCTCTCAAAGCAGCTCTCGAGGAATGGAGGCATTGGTTAGAGGGAGCCAAAGAACCTTTCCTCGTCCTAACGGACCATCGGAACTTAGAATACCTTCGCAGTGCCAAAAGATTGAATGCCCGCCAAGCTCGCTGGTCCCTATTTTTCACCCGTTTTCAGTTCAGAATCACTTATCGTCCCGGGACAAAGAATGGAAAGGCTGACGCACTATCACGCATTCATGAGAGTCCTGCACAGCCACAGGAACCCAAACCCATACTCCCTTCCTCCATCCTCATTGCTCCTGTGCGTTGGGACATTACAACGGAGATCGAGGAGGCACATGCTCATGACCCGCCACCTGCTGACTGTCCGACAGGATGACCCCAACCACTCCGAGATCGATTGCTTCACCTGGTTCATGATACCCCAAGCTCCGGACACCCAGGTATAACAGCTACCCCGGAACTATTAACTAACCGTTACTGGTGGACCACACTCAGTCGAGACGTTCGACAGTTTGTTCAATCCTGTGCTACCTGCAACATGGTGAAATCCCCACGACAAAGTCCAGCAGGGCTGCTGCAGCCTCTTCCAATCCCCGAAAGACCATGGTCCCATATAGCCATAGATTTTATAACTGACCTACCACCCTCCAACCGCTATACCACAATTCTGACTATAGTGGACCGGTTTTCTAAAGCTTGCCGTTTCGTCCCGCTGACCAAGCTGCCCACCGCCTGGGAGACTGCCGAAGTTATGGTTGAACAAGTTTTCAGATATTATGGTCTTCCTGAGGACATAGTCTCTGACCGTGGCCCCCAGTTCACCTCAAGGGTATGGCAGGCTTTTTGTTCTCAATTCAACATAAACATCAGTTTGACCTCTGGCTATCATCCCCAGTCAAACGGCCAGGCAGAGCGCCTCAATCAGGAACTGATCCGATTCCTTCGCACGTACTGCCACAAGAACCAGAATGACTGCAGCAAATATATTGTCTGGGCGGAGTACGCCCAGAATTCACTCCGCAAGCCAGCCACTGGGCTCACTCCCTTTCAAATTGTATTGGGGTTCCAACCTCCCTTATTCCCCTGGTCAGGGGAACCCACATGACTCCCTGCAGTGAATACCTGGCTCCAACGTAGCGAGGATACATGGAACAGGAATGCCGCCCATGTTCACCTACAACGAGCTGTACGCAGAGGACAGGAACAGGCAGATCGTCACCGTAGACCAGGACCGGCCTATGCTCCACTTTCTCCCACTTTCCACATGTCTCTCCTCAAACCCGCTGGTGAGCCGGAGGGCGCAAGGAGCCTGGACGAGGCGATGGCTACCGATATCCCTCCCCTGATCATAGACAGCGAGGAGAACTACCGGGTCAGACAGATCCTGGATTCTCGGCGTCGGGGTCGCATCATGCAGTACCTAATTGATTGGGAAGGATACGGTCCAGGAGGAGCAATCCTGGATAAAGGTCCTCAGGACATTCTGGATCCAACCCTGATCGAGGGGTTCCACCAGGAACATCCCGAGAGGCCTAGACCGCGACCCCGGGAAAGGCTCCGGCGCCGGGCCAGACCCCATCAGAACAGAAATCGCTTCAGGAGCCGCTCGCAGGGGGAGGGCTCTCGCTTGACTCCGATCAGTCCTTACAGCTACAGTGTGACATTTATGTAAATGTAAGGTTTGAAGAAATGTAATCTTTTAATGAAAACTGAACTTGCACACCTGCGAATGACATGCAAACTCTGGTCTGCCTTGACCTGCGTGAGAAGAAAAAGCCAGTGGATCTCCCACAACTAAAAGCAGGCAATAACAATAAAATTGACCCTCAGGCCCGAAAACAAACACCTTTTGACATAGGGACTCACAGATGGCCCTAAGCCCCTACCTCTCCCCTCCCGAGCCCCCTATCTCACACCTTACATTTTTCTTGTCATAAGTAGTGTCAATTTAAAGGTATTAACGCAACTGGTACAATGGTTTAAATTTCACAGCAATCACTTATTTTCTGAAGAAGTAGAAACTCTTTTGAAGAATTAGGCTTAAAAGCAAAGAGGCGTTTCCAATAGAAACCTCCGACCAACTGCAAAGAGAAGTGCTGACAGGCCAAAAGGCTCGGGTGTTTTACACTGCTTATGTTTGCGATATTTCACTCAAGCGTAGTCTCAGAATGTGTCCGAAATTGTGTGTTGTGTCATGCATTTGTATCAAAACACCAATGTACACATTACTGTATGTGTGTGCATTTGATATTGATTGAAAAAGACTATGTGGAGAGAGATGTGAAGAGATTTTGGCTGTCAGTTTACAGTTAGATCAAAACCAATGTGTCACAGTAACCATGATGGCTTCTATTTTAAGCGTCGTTTTAAGAAAAACCAAACTTGGCCCTCGGATATTAAAAACGATCTCTCTAACGCATCATAGTCAGCGAGTGCAAATAAAGGGTCGAATTAACTATCAGAAAACAGAACAAAAACATTTCTGAAAGAAATTACTGCATGAATATGTTTTCATTTAAATGTCGTGACAGCTGTTATTGTTTTAACTCACACGTTGTGCATTTTAAACTTTGCGATGGTTTAAATGTAGATGTGCGAAATATTTGACCTCCGATCTATGCACTTTCATGTAAAAATTAAAATGTGTGCTTTCAGATAGCATCTATGCAGCGGTAATCTAGGGATGGATATAAAACGAGTACCTTTCTTAAATAACTGTATTTAAGATACAAAAGACAATACATGTTTAGACATTCATAGTGTGTTAAAATAAATCTACTGACAAAAAATGTGTTGCTGAACACTCGTCGCACAGTTCGGCGCCTAAATCTAGCTTTTTGATTTTTTTAATATCTTGTTCGTCTATATAATTCATATAGGCCTCGTTTAACCCTTTCACATGTGAGTTTAAAATATTCTATCTGAGCCTCCAGAGTAGGTTTTTTCAGGCGACCGTTATTTTGGAATGTTTAGTCTTATTGTTTCCATGGCGACGCTTCATAATTGTCATGTGACGCACCGCAGTCACAATAGCGCTGTGTGACACGTGTTGTTTTAATTTCGTTTTTCCCTTTTTTATTATTGATATTTATGAACATACCGACTATATTATGACATATTTTATATTCCAAATTTGAAATATGTGCAAGTAAATGTATTTGGTAATTTAAACACTTTTATAATGACCGTGTTAGTTGATCTATACCGGGTGATGGGCGCCGCCATGTTAGTTCGCGCTGAATAAGAGCTGTGGGATTCACAACACATAAACTCATCCTCTCCTTTCGAAACACGTGAAAGTAAGTCTCCGGTAAATGGGGAAAAGAGAAGAGTCAATGTTATAGTAACCTACACGATCTGTATATGCTATTAATACTAATAATAAACATGTCGTCAGATTATATTTGTAAGGATCATTTTTGCCATTTCTATAGACATCAGCGTGTATATTATAAACTATAAATGTATAGTTTTGCTAGTACTGAAAAACACCATCAGGAGTATATGATTGAAAACACTTCATATTTGTGATGATATGACAAACGCTCAGCGCGTGAGATCTGGCTCTGCGCCAGCAAAAGAGCGAGAGCAGTTTTAAATTCAGCAGTTGATGACGTGATGCACTGAACGTACTAATCACACCGGTGTGATCGTATGCTCAAGTGACCAGCCAAGCCTGATCACACCGGTGTGATCGTACACTCCAGTGACCAGCCAAGCCTGATCACACCGGTGTGATCGTGCGTGTGAAAGGGTTAAACCCAAATTGAGCATCTCTGGAGAGACCTAAAAATGACTGTCCCCCAATGTTTACCATCCAACCTGACAGAATTGGAGAGGATCTGCAGGGAGGAATGGCAGGGGATACCCAAATACAGCTGTGAAAAACTTGTTGCGTCTTTCCCAAAAAGAATCTATGGCTGTGAGTGTGAGTGCAAAAGTGTGAGTCCGGGGCAGGCAAGGTCGATAACAGTAAATGCAACGGAAAGACACAAGGAACACAGAGAAATACATGGAACACAGGGAGGCTTACAATAGTTGATAATGGTACATACATCTACAATGAGACAACTGAGACACAAACAGCTACTTAAGTACACCTGATAATCAAAAAGGGGAGGAGGAACTAATGTGCAACCATGACAACAAACAAGCTGGGAGGAGACAAATATTCATAATAAGAGTCCTTAACGCGTGTTTTAACTGTCACGAAAGTGCAAGTTTTAAGCAGACTGATGTAAATACAGCAATTTTCTAACATGATATTTGGGTGACTAATGTTTCAAAAGGCACTCCATGAATTCTGTTAAAATAGTTCTGTTATGTTGAAGTGCTGATGCGTTTAAGCACTGATGACAGTCCTGTCCTTGAGAATGCAGTAAGATCTCTTATTGAATGGCTACTCAAATTAAACTTTCACTTTGAGTGAATAACCCATGTAATAAAAAAACCCTTTTCTTTAGAACCTTTTTCAAGTCTTTAGATGTGTATTTAATTAAGTACTGTATGTGTTAATCTGTGACACTTTTATTAATCTGTGATCGACTTTTCTTTTAAGCACAACTTCACACTGCTAAAGCTGAAGAAAAAACAAAGAGTGATTTTTTTTTAATTAATAGCCTAAACATATCTGTTGGCACTCTCTCATCTATTGTATTAATACCATGCAGTTCATGCAATATACACTCTGCACCACTAAATAATCAATTTAATTAAAATGCTGCCTCAATCTGACTAAAAAGCCTCCTGTTAACGCCTCGTCAATCTGATTGAGCTTATTTTTCATTTGATTGATTGAAAAGGGTGATGTAGATCTTAATTAGTTCAACAGGAACTTTAGCTGACTACCCTGTTAGCACACAGAGACTATTTGACATCTGTATTTGACATCTAGCCTGTTATTTGTGTTTGCTCATCTGCAAAACGTCTATCGGACATTTTCTCTCAGATGTCAAAAAGATGTCTGTTAAGATGTTTATGATTTAATATGCATGTAAAACCAACATTGCCTATTACTGACCTCCATCAGACAGCAGATGGAGGGATCTCTTACAGACATACATGTAATATTTATACTCTTTTATTTGGGTTCAAACTGACACCCTGCACATGTGCAGTGGGGAGCATGCATGTGCTGGTTTACATATAGCGAAAAAATCTGGATACTGGATTACCTTACATACATACATACATCTTTTTCCGCTTATCCAGGGCCGGTTCGCAGGGCAGCAGTTTAAGCAGGGACACCCAGACTTCCCTCTCCACAGACACTTCCTCCTGCTTTTCCGGGGAAATAACGAGGCATTTCCAGGCCAGCCGAGAGACAGTGGGACATGCCCGGAACACCTCCCCAGGGAGGCATCCGGGAGGCATTCAGAACAGATGCCCGATGCACCTCAGCTGGCCTCTCTCCATGTGGTCTGACTCAGAGCTCCTCCCGAGCGACCGAACTTCTCACCCTATCTCTAAGGGAGCGCCCAGCCACCCTACGGAGGAAACTCATTTCGGCCACCTGTATCCGGGATCTCATTCTTTCGGTCATGACCCAAAGCTCAAGGCCATGGGTGAGAGTAGGTATGTAGATAGACTGGTAAATCGAGAGCTTCGCCTTGCAGCTCAGCTCCTTCTTCACCACAACAGACCAGTAAATAAACTGCATTACTGCAGAAGCTGCCCCGATCCATCTGTCGATCTCTTGCTCCATCCTTCCCTCACTCGTAATCAAGACCCCAAGATACTTAAACCCCTCCACCTTAGGCAGGAACTCCCACCAACCTAAAGGGGGCAGGCCACCCTTTTTCTGCTGAGAACCATGGCCTCAGATTTGGAGATGCTGATTCTCATTCCAGCCGCTTCACACTAAGCTGCAAACCACCCCAGTGCCCGCTGTAGGTCCTTATTTGAAGAAGCCAACAGGACAACATCATCCGCAAAAAGCAGAGATGAGATCATGTGGTCCCCAAACCGGACCCCCTCCAGCTCCTGACTGCACCTAGAAATCCTGTCCATAAAAGTCTGACTTACTGCCGGCAATGCGAACCCTAACTCTCAATACAGTGCTATCAGAGTATTAGTAGACTGGTAGGGTTAGGGTTAGACTGAGTTGATATGTACTTGCAAAGTTACTTATAATAAGTAGAGCATCTTTTGGGAGACCATCACAATAAAGAGTTAGCAGATATTAATTAGAGAGTGTACTAATATTCTAAATGAGAGTTAGCTGCCATGTAGGTGCAAAGCTACTTATTGTCAACATATTGTTTAAAAGAGAGGTCTCCAAACTGCAACTCACTGCTGTTATGTGCTAATGAATGTCAAAATCGACTGCTGACGTAATGAACATGTTCAACAGCTCTGATGTTTATTTTAGAGGGATTCTGGTTATAATTGATAGTTGAGATTGGTCCTGCACTACTTCTTGATTTATGTTTTATGTGAAGTGATCATAATTCACAGCAAGCAGGTTGATGTACAATAATATGGCTGTAAATAACAGAGGAGAATCGCTCTCATGTGCAGATTTATAATTTGTTGAGGGACATAACGAACATAATTACAGTGATTACCAAAGCACTGGAGGGAGAGTCATTTCTGCTTTTGCTCCGGTAGTGAAAAAAAAAAAAGATAAAACATTCACACGTTTAACTACGATTTACACATTTAATACAAAAAAAACAATATGTTATGTACAAACAACTAACTGATAATCTCTCATTTGTTTACATGCTTTCCATTAATCATCAAAACAAGCTTCTGTTTGTTTCTCAGTCCGGTTCTTACCGCCAAGAGCAGTTGAGTTTCCTCACACCGTGCAAGTACACATATGGAACGAAACAGGTGTAAGTAGCTCCTATGAAGTTGGTGAGTTTGACAGCCAGGATGGAGTTTCTGAAGCTGCTGTAGATGCGGAGAATAAGGTGAGTGAACCAGCAGAAGATGAAGATGGTGGCGACTGCAACCACGCTTTTAGCCGCTCGGATCTGGTTACTCGAAGACGGATTGGATCTGATCTGTGGGTTGCCGATGACATTCACAGACTTTTTGGCTGTGTTTTCTTCTTTAGGTGGTGCATTTCTTCCTTTGGAGTGGTCAGTGATTCGCTTTTGGCTTCGGAGCAGCGTTAAAACGATCTGCGCGCTAGCATACGTGATCCCAACAAGAGGAACGCCGTTCGCCAGAATCAGATACAGCCCATCGAAGATCTTTTTCTCCGCAGGTGTTGGGAAAAGCTCTTCACAGACTTCTAAACTCTCGTTCCCATCATGCTCCGCGATGAAAAAGTGTGGGACGCTGAACATCAACGCCACGGCCCAGCTCCCGGCGAGCAATGCGAGGACCAGCCTCAGATTATCCATCTGCACCGGAGCTCCTCCACGCCGGGTGGAGCCCACCAGCTTCTGGTGCCAGTACATGCTGATGAACATGGTGGTGAAGATGCTGCTGGTCTCGGAGATTTCAGATGAAAACTGAAGCACGCCGCAGTAGTTTCTACCCATGAACCAGTTGTTGAGATACTGCGCCAGTGTGTCTGGAAGATCCACCAGGCAGTTTGTGATCAGGTTGGACGCGGCGAGGTTAATGAAGAGGACGTCGTTGGGTCGGAGTTGAGATATGGATTTGGGAAGAGAGCGTAAACCCAGCCAGAAGTTCCCTGTAATGCCAGTCAAGCAGAAAAACGCTCGTATTGACGACTCAATCCAGTCTTGGACCTCCATCTCAGAGTTGTTTTGCTCTTGAAGCTGGTTTGGGAACGACTCTTGCTCATGTGTACAGATCCAGTGTAGTTTATAAGGTATGATGACATCATGGTCACATGTCACTATAATCTCCTCCTGCTATGCTGTGAATTAAAGGAATGATTCACCCAACAATGAAAATTATGTGGTCATTTCCAAACCTGTAGTGATTTCTTTTTGCTGTTTTTAAAAAAAATTGTACCCAGACTCTTTTTTTTTTTTGGTCACCATTGACCTCCATATTATTTTTTTCCTATTATGGAAGCCAATGGTGTCCAAAACAGCCTGGAAACAAATGTAAGAGTTTACGGTACCATTATTGCCAATTCATATCTAATTCATAAGTTAATTTGCATTTTTATTTTTTTTTGCAGTTTTGTAGCCAATCACAGGCATCTCTGTTGAAAGCTGTGTCCGGTCAGAGGTGTTTTTGTAGGTTAGTTAGAAGAATCCCCTCTGAACTACTGTTTGTTTTCGGAAGTTTACAGATTTCTACACACTTGCAGATAATTTAATCGGAGAGAGAGAGAAAAACACGGATACTGAGCTGTTGAGTGATCCTCTGCTGCCATTGTAGTTTCATTTATTTATGATCAGTAGTCTATATCCTGGTGCTTCTGTCAATATTGATTAATGGCTTCGACCTTTGTGACCCCCACCCACATGACCTCTAACAGGATGTGTTGACCCCTGTGACCCGCTAATGCCAGCCAGGTGATGAGTTTAACATGTCACCCTATGACCTCAGGGTAGAGAAATATGATATTTGTACGTGACCGTCCGGTGACAGGTGTACTTAGTTTATAGAAATATGATATTTGTATGTGACCGTCCGGTGACAGGTGTACTTAGTTAATAGAAATATGATATTTATGCGTGACCGTCCGGTGACAGGTGTACTTAGTTTATAGAAATATGATATTTGTGCGTGACAGGTGTCCTCCTACATTATTTATATATATATATATGTTTATTAACATCATTTATCATTTTAAAAGGCTGTTATGGTCAGTCGTTTTAATATAAATGTATATATATATTTAATATCTTTAATATTTATATTTAAAGGTCACAAAGGTCAAAGCCATAAATTTTTGTCTTCATGAATGAAAAATTTACTGCACAACTGTACAGCTAAACACAAAAAGCTAAAAAGGCTTTAAATAGTGTTAAAATTGTTTAAATAGTGTAAAAGAAAGAAAAAATAGCCTTGCTTCCCTGGTTTTTGTTCATTATTGCACATAAAAAAAAGTTATAATATTCTGAGGCTTGTAATGTAAATCAGTGAGATATTTCTAACAGAGCAGAGCAGATACTTACATTATATGATATTAAAATCTGTATCTCCACTAATACGTCTCAGTAAGATGAGACTGAAATGATCCAAACATATTATGCGATGCTGATTGAGAGCTGAACCAAATAAAGGCTCCTCAGAAGATGTGAGATGTTTTGGAGGCTTGTGAAGATCATCTGAGCAACAGTGAAAAGTAAAGCTCCTCCAAACATCCTCAAGATCAGATTTGAGACGCACTGATTCTTCTAGAAACATGAATGATGGAGAATCAAGAAAGCTGAGCTGCTTCAGTTCATCTGGATATATTACTAGTTTTTCTAGTAATCATCTTGACAACTTACAAGCCTTTGTGTATCACATATAACACAGCAGACTGTATAGGGTTAATGCAGGCTGGTTTAAGGTCCAGTGCTATTCACCATCTCGGCTGACGCCAGGATGTTTGTGCTTATTATTTGACAGCAAAAATAACATGACAAGAATTGCGCTCTTAAGCAGGTTTTTAATTCGTCGAGTGGAAAAACAAACATAATTGCACTGACGTCTGGTCGTAATTATCAAAGCACAGGAGAACAATCATTTTATTTCCTTAGCTACACCCAAAATATTTTACACTCATATATGTTTTATATCTATATATGTAAAGCATTCATACAGATGCCAGTCTTGTAGTTTTTGAAGCCATATTGGTTGCTGTCTGTGAGCGTGAATGGTTTCCCAGGATGCACTAAGCTTAAGAAACTCAGCAGTTATAACTGCCAAGAGCAGTTGAGTTTCCTCACCCCATGCAGGTAGACATACGGGACGAAACAGACGTAAGATGCACCAATATAATTGGTGAGTTTGACAGCCAGGATGGAGTTTCTGAAGCTGCTGTAGATGCGGAGAATAAGGTGAGTGAACCAGCAGAAGATGAAGATGGTGGCGACTGCAACCACGCTTTTAGCCGCTCGGATCTGGTTACTCGAAGACGGATTGGATCTGATCCGTGTCTTCTGTTGAGTACCGGTTCTCGAAGCATCTGTGGAGATCGGAGATCTTTCCTGCACGCTGCGTTCTGCGATTCCTTCCGGATTCTGGCCTGCAGATGAAGATGGAGGATTCCTGGAGTGATCCCTGATTCGCTTTTGACTCCGAAGCAGCATTAAGACGATCTGGACGGTGACGTAGGTGATCCCGATCATCGGAATGATGTTGGCCAGCGTGAGATACACGCCGTCAAACGTCTGCTTGGCTGCAGGCGATGCAAAACGTTCTTCGCACACTTCCGAGCTCTCGTTGGCGTTGTGTTCTGCGATGAAGATGTGTGGAAGACTGAACGCAGCCGACACGATCCAGCTCCCGGCGAGCAATGTGAGGACCAGCCTCAGATTATCCATCTGCACCGGAGCTCCTCCACGTCGGATGGAGCCCACCAGCTTCTGGTGCCAGTACATGCTGATGAACATGGTGGTGAAGATGCTGCTGGTCTCTGAGATTTCGTGGGAAAACTGAGTCACGCCGCAGTACACTTTACTCATGAGCCAGGATTTGGCGAAGTGCGCCATGGTTTCCGGCAGGTCCACCAAGCAGTTTGTGATCAGATTGGACACGGACAGGTTAACGAAGAGGACGTCTCCGGTGCGTAGCTGAGATCTGTTTTTAGGAAGAGAGCGCAAACCCAGCCAGCTGTTCCCTATGATACCAGCGAAGCAGAAGAAAGCTCTCATGATCAGTTCGATCCAGTCTGAAGGTTTCATCTCAGAGATGTCTTTTTCTTGATTTCTGGTCAGTAATTCATTTAGGTGGTTCGCGGCTAAATTTATAAGCTGTGATTGGCTGATGTCATCCAGAGCTTGATGACATCATCAAGAACATGATATTAGAGTTGTCCTGGTTGCATAATTGCAGTATGTGTGTAATTAACAAAGTCATGCAACAAAGCAATATTCCATGGGTGTATAAAACTACAATAAACACACACACACAAACAGTGCAAAGGGGTAACCTGTAGTTGTTGCTCCGAAGAGATGTCTACATGATATGATGGTATAAATGTAACTAGGTTGATTTAGTGAAGTAAAATATATTTTTTTGAATCCAATAATTTTGAGGTTAGCATTTTTTTCGTTGTTTGAATTTATAGCTGTCAAATGAATAATAGTGTTTAATTGCATCTAAAATAAAAGTTTTTATAATTATTTTTATGTGTGTGTACTGTGTATGTGTAATAATACTAATAATATAATGTATAAAAATATACTTTTATATTATACTAAAAATATATTTTTTCTAAATAAATGCTGTATATTTGTGTATTTAGGTATAGATAATAAATATACACCAAACACACACATGCAACCAAATGCAAAAGAATGCAAACAAAAAAACATATATATATATATATATATATATATATATATATATATATATATATTCTACCCTTTTGTTATTTTATAGTTTTATGTTTATGTCACTATTAATGATTTGAATTTTAAAAAATGTTATATTGATAATTTATATAAGTACTTAATACATAACAATTTTAATAGAAAGTCTGATTGGATTCAGTTTGTTCTTTTTGTTATTTTCTAATAAGTACTGGTTTATTTAAATTTTAGTGGAACTGATGTATACTTTTTAATTTTTCATATAAATATCAATATTTTCAGCTTCCACTAATTCAGTGCAATATTTGCATTTATGTGTTTAGAAGATGCTTTTATCCAAAGCAGTTTACAATAGACAAGGAATTAATTTCAGAGCAAGCTATACTGAACAACAGTTCATATGTTTTTCATGGTTGAAATAATCCAGCGGTAAACATAATTCATGTAATTTAGTAAGAGTAAGAATAATTTTACATTATAAAACTTTTTTTTCTTTATGTTAACTTTATAGAAATCCAATAATATTAATCAATTTGATCATTTGAATATTTTGTTTTTTTCTGATTTAGATCATTAAAATATAACTTCTCTTGATGCCTTATTTTCATAATATTGTGAAATATAATTTCAATTTAAAAAAAACAGTTTTTTGTGTGAATATATTGTAAAATGTAATTTATTCTTGTGATACAAAGCATCATTACTCCAGTCTTCAGTGTCACATGAGCCTTTCCAGAGGTGGTCGAAGTACACAGATCAGGTTCTTGAGTAAAAGTACAGATCCATACTATAAAATATTACTCCAGTAAAATAAAACACTCCTTTTTCAATTTTACTCGAGTAAAAGTACAAAAGTACTTGTTTTTTTATGTACTGCCTTAAATAAAAAAGTACTGATCGATTTATTTAGCAATTTTTTACAGTCTACTTAATTTTATGTAGCAAATTGTTTTTTTATAATCTTACTGCTCAAAATACCTGGGATTTTTGACGAGCATGATGTAGTAATGTTTAATGTAAAGCTTACACTGCAATGTACCCGAGAGAAAACGTGTTTTAAAGCATAGGTTTTTGTTTTGCAGAACGTTATAAATGACATGAGAATAAGTTAGGATAAACATTTGAAGGAAAAAATATTTTTTTTTTTTTACCCAGAGGGCATTACTTCACACTTGTACACACAACTGTTAATTACTGTAGTTACCTGAACCTCACATCCTTTCTTTTCCCCCTCAGATGTTAAATATAAAAAAATATTTAGACATTATCTAAAAATGACAATAAATTAGCACCAGCAAGCTTGTTAGCTAAACAAACAGCATTAACGTTAGATAACAATATTTAGACCTACTTGTTTTCAGTATATGGTTATGAATAAACATTCATATCTGTCTACTCGGCTAGTTGGTCCAATATAAAAAATATATATACCGTTGATAAACAATATAAAAACAGACATACGACTAAATGCGTACCATTTAACTGTTAACATTACAGCAGCAGGGCATATGAATGTTTTTGTTTTTACTTAGAGACACTGATGTTGATGTGTGTGTTGAATAGGTCACCCTTTACAGCAGTGTAACAAAATTATAATTTGTATCTAAATATAATTTTCAGTTAAAGTTAGTAACTTACTTTTCACATCATCAGTGGCGCGCACCAGTTGTTCAGTTCACATGGAGACTCGCTCTGGATGGCTTGTTTGAATCAGTGACCTGTCGAATCGCGAACCGCTGCAATCGGATCATTCCAATTCAAGAATTAATCTTTTGCTGCGATTTGCGAACCAATTGAACAGGTTCATTAAAAATAATCAGTTTGTTAATGAATCGATCGTCTGCGTCTCGCTCGGATCACGTGATATATGAGTAACGATATGTAAGTAAGTAGTACGATCCTTTGCTTAGGAATGTAGTGAAGTAAAAGTAAAAGTTGCTAAAAATAAAACTAGAGTACTCCAGTAAAGATACTTGAAAAATGTACTTACGTACAGTAATGAATTACAACTACTTCATTACTGTCCACCACTGTGAGATACTATGTAGCAATGTGTACTTTCACCGTGGTTACATACTAGATACGAATCTAGTTACTATGGAAGTACACAGGTATTAGGACACTTAATATAAAGTGGGACCAAAAATTCCATTACAGTTTGATTAGGGTTATATCTCTTGTTCTTTCATGATGGGTATTTCAAAACCTATTTGTGGTTTGTAATTTCCCCTTTATTATGCATATACTGTACATTAGAGAACATGCCACATATTGCTTCTAGACATAATATCCCCCGTGCTATGTGTTATGCAGCATATTCATTTTCATAAAACAACTAAACTGGTTCAATAATCTACCTCATAGAATGTAATGGAAAATCCTAATTAAATAAATCCTATTGAAATCATTATAGCTGATAAATGTTGTGGCAATTACAACAGGTGGACTCCTGCCACTACTTGCTCTGTGGAGCTCTTAACGCCCTTCCCACTATGCAACAGCTTGGAAAGTGTTTGCCTTTCCAATTAATGGGAAACTTTTTTTTTCAGAAGTGTTCTTTTCTAGAGTGTGTTATGAGTTTGCATATTAAGTGGTTGACTCCCAAAAGATGCATGCTAGAAAAATCCCCCAGAGAGTATTAAATGAATATTTTGACATTATTTACTCACTTTTAAGTCAATAAAAGCCTCAGTGCTGATATTTTTCTCAGCAGAAAACAAAAGGTTGAGTAAATTCAGATGTTTGGCAAAATTGTTCTTTAAGCAAGATAGCAGGATTCATCTACTCTGCATTAATACTCTATTCAGTATTAGATTTATTGTAGATCTTGTAAGCACTGTCACATTTCATATCATATCATATGCCATTCAATGATTTATGGGCTCTATTAAAAAAAAAAAAAAGAAGCAAAAACCTAAATGTAAAAACAGTACATCTCGTCCTGCATCTACATATGCTGCATACTATTCTGTACAGTACATTAAAAATATAAAAATATATATAAAGCAGTTTAAACTGTGGTATGCTGAGCTACAAATGGCCTAAAAAATGCTGTTTTGCCTCTGAGATGAAATTAGAGTTTCAGATCAATGCGCATCATCTGACACAGACAACACACTTTGTCAGCAACGTTTAACACAGTTCTAACGTCTTTCCTCTGACAGTTTCATCTCGGTTGTGTGTAGTGACGTGTGAAGAGATTTAGATGCCAGCTAAACCCACCATCAGGGCACTGTCGAAATTGTCCGGATAAGCAGCAAAACGTCTTACACACAAAACATAAACCCTGGTCCAAAAAAAAAAAAATATATATATATATATAATCCCTTTAAGTAAAAAGCACAAGCACACACGCACACAAATACATATATAGTACATATATACTGGTGTGTATACTGTGTAGATAAAATTTACATCTTAAATATATATACAGTAATACTATACAAATGTGGGTAACACTTTACAGTAAGGTGTCATTTGTTAAAGGAATAGTTCGCCCAAAAATTTAAAACCTGTTTTGGGTCACAACTGACTTCTATAGTATTTATTTCCCCTACTAGGAATCAAGGGGGACCAAAAACAACCTGGTTACAAACTCTCTTCAACATATCTTCCTTTGTGTTCTGCAGAACTAAGAAATAATTCATACAGATTTGGAAATACTTGAGTGTGAATAAATGACGACAGAATTTTCATTTTTGGGTGAACTTTTCTTTTGACATTAGTTAATGTATTTACCAACATAATAATTATTCATTGTTATGTTATGTTAGTTCACAGTGCATTAACTAATCTTAACAACTTGTGATTTTAATAATGCAATAGCAAATGTTTAAAGTAACATTAACTAAAATTACTAAATGCTATAGAATATCCTTAATTCTTAACTAATGTTAACTAATAAACATTATTGTAAAGTTCTATTCAATTTTTTTTGTATTTTGCACAATTACAGCTGAAATGTTTGATTAAAAAAAATTTGACTTAACCATGTGTTAAACATGATTCTTCGAAGGTGAGTAAAACCCAGGCTAATCCCAGCTAACTATTCCTTTAAATACTAACAAAGGGTGTTTGATTCCATTAAAAGACCAACAAACCTGTAAAAGCAGCAGCAATATGAAACGCATCATTAGGACATTAAAAGATTAATAATAAAAATATTCTTCTACCAAGTAACATAATTCATTAGCCTATCTGCAGACACAGAAATAATATATAATGTGTGTTCACAGGTGGGCAGGTTTCAGAAATGGCTCCTCCAGTCAGCATTCAGTGTCTGATCTTTCTGTTTTATAAAAGTAATCGAACCAAAGGGACTCCATGTCTCAGTCTCCAAACCTCCAGTTCTCTATATTTTCCGGGCGGCGTGCCGGGTTTGAATGGCACTTCAGGGGAGCTGAGCCCCGGCTGTAGCACATGTTCCTTCCCGACTACACACTGTTCAACAAACACTCACCTAATTCCTGCCTTCCTCTTCTGTCCCCAGCCCCCTTACAGACGTCCTCTCTTGTCTTTCCTCCTCTATCTCTTTATCTCCCGCTCATTTGACTATCCTTGCACAGATGATTTGTATTCATGCTGAAGTGAGCTCGTGCTCTCAGAAGCCTCGCTAAGATGGCTGGAGAACTGTTGGATTTGCGTAATACCTCCCCACGGCTTCCTCTTAGCAATCTCATATGCCACATTAACAATGCCATTGGCTCTCCCGTCAGTCATTGTTGTTTGAATACGGCAGTGTTGTGTGTGCAGCCTACCAACTCTTCTGCCATGGACATTTTCCAGTCGTGTTGTCCTGCCAAGGCCTCCCTCAGGCTGGCTCCTCGGGGATTTCCCGCAGACAACACTAACGCACTGCGACACTTTTATTATGAAAAGATGGATGGGGAAAATGCTGTTTGTGTCACCTAGATATCACTTAAACATCTCCAGAGTAACTTTATCCTCTCAGGTAGGGTTCACAAACATACTGGCATGAAACATGGCTGCTTTGGTTGTGTTAGTCTGTCAGAAATCTTTAAGAGTATTTTGACAAACAACATTGCTGGCATAGTATCAAAGCTGGCATAGTATTTTACAAGGTGCCTAATTTGTGCTGAGTTGTACAAATTCATACAACCTCACTCGTACTATTTCGTAGTTTATCTAAAACCCCAGTGGTGGGTAGGTTAAGGGGTTAGGTGTAGGTCATTCATACAAAATCATAAGAATTGGCAACTTGCAAAACTGATTCAGTTTAGCAAAAAACATATGAATTTGTACAGGTGAGGTCATACAAATTTGTACAAATTAGCCACCTTGTAAAATATATATGAATTGCCGCGAGATCGGGCTGATTATAAGGTTCATATTTTGGTTTTTGGAGTCCCAAACAATAGGTTGACATGCATAGAAGGTCAAAAAACACTTCTGAACAATTAATTTTTCCAAACCCCTCCCGTGATTGGTCGATTTCATTTAAACTAGTGTTTATGAGCTTTTAACACTTCAAAAGCGGCATCTAGTGACAAAGAATAAATATGAATTTCATTCAGACCAGCACAAAAATTACGTTTTGTCAGGTCTGCAAATGCAACAAGTGGGCGCACAATATGCTAAAGTTTTTGTGACAGCAAGAGGAAACAGCTTAGGACTTATTTTAAAAACAACTTGTTGTACACTTTTTCCAGATTTAAAAATTTGATGTTTTCATTCACTTAGTGTTATGTTTTAAATGAAAGCTCATTTTCAAAAATCCATAATAGGTGTCACGGTCGAGACTGAGAGCGTGGGAATTCAAGTGCAGAGTGTTTACTGATCAACAGAGCATATACAGACAGGCTGGGTCATCACCGGTAAACAACAATGGCAGAGGCAAAGCAAGAGAATGTTCAAAGCAGTCCGTGCATGGGTCAAAACAGTCAATATAATCCAAAGGGCAAGACAGAGTGTCACACCGTCACATTCACCTGATCCTGAATCAGCAGCTGCAGAGAGCACGCAGTCACTCATCACCAGATCACAATCACCTGAGTTTCAACACCTGATCATCGTCAGAGGAGCACTACAAAAGATCGCTCAACCAGAAGCTCTTTGGCTGAGCTCAAGGTTAGACACCTGTGCTGTCTTCACCCAGTTTCTCGCTTACCTGTCTGGAACTTGTGCTCACTCTAACTGGAACTTTGGACAGCTGTGAGAAGTGGCTATCACACCTTTGACAAAGACATTGAGAGACTGAGTATACTTACCTTTTCTACCAACCTGTTCGACTCTGCATCGCTGTCTGATTCCTGAAATGAACTGCCCTGAAAGACTTACCTGTTACTCCCCTGTGCAACTCTGCCTTGCTGTTTAACTCCTGAAATGAACTTACCTGAAATACTTACCAGCGAAATGCCTTTGTTGAATCTTATTGCTCACCTCACCTGTTTTTGAATCGCTGATGAAGTCTTTTCTGTTTGTGCACGAATAAATCACCTGTTAACTCAACTTACCTCTTGTTTGTATTTCCTGAGCGTGACACAGAGACGTTAGGCAAGGTCGGCAACGAGGAATCCAGATAGGTGGAGCCAACAATGAAACACCATGACAACTGACGAGATGGGCGGAGACATGAATCAAAAACCAAGGCAACATACAAGGTAGGCGGAGACATGAGAGTCCATGAAGGAAAACAGACAAAAACACACACACAGTTCGCGGGGCGCTGGATTGCCATCCAGTGTCCTGAGCTGGCCCATCCAGCTGATCATGACAATAGGGACACTTTAAAGGCCCATTCACATCCAAAATCCTAACCTATAACTGTAACAAAATTACCGTTAACAACAACACATGATTAAGGTTCTGGCTATTATGAACATCCTGCAATGTTGTGGTCTGCCACTTTAAATGCTTGAGCTCTTTAAAGCAGCATGGTTTCTGATTGGGTGTCAATGTTTTTGCTAACGGTCAGAAAACCTTTAAAGAAAATAGTCGAACAGACCCTACATCAGCACATGTTGTTCAGGAGGGTTTAAGAAAAATTCTCCTCGCTCATCTATCTCCAGCATGTTAAGTTGTCAGACAGGACTGGAACTACAAATGGGACTGACTTCCAGGGCCGGCTTTGGCCAATTGGCTGCCGTAGGCAAGATTTTACCTGGTGCCCCTTACCTCACAGCCCATTCCACCAATAATCATTGTGTTCAAACATTCACACAGACACTGCATAGCTTTGTCTTGTTTTTTATATTTTTATTGGAAACACGCCAGTTAATTTGTACGACCACACAACCCCACCTCTAAACCTACCGTTAAAAAAATAATGTAAAAACACAATAGAGAGCACATGCATTCTCTGGATTTGAGCCTACAATCAGATGATTACCTCTTAATTTGTAATGCATTGCTCTACAAACTGAGCTACATACACTCTACACTACAGCAAGTAACTAGAGGACAAGTTAAACTTGAACTAACAATGTACATAACATCTGACTACACTAGATCAACATAAAGTTTGTTTCAAATTTTTACCTCATCTAGTTCAATATTATCATCATTCGTTACATAGTTTTACCTCTGTCTTTGTCCCGTTTTTCTCATTCTTCTTCTCTCTTTTTTCCTTCCCTGGGCACCAGAGGGCTTCGGTGTTTTTGACATTAAGGTAGATGTTCATTGATAAACTGTCACTATCAGGTAACTGATGCACGTGCTGCACAAGGAAAGATCATGCGTTGAGTCGGGAAAGCAATCAATTTATTTTTTTGTGGGACAATCTCTCTCTCTTTGTAATTAAAAAATAAACGGTTTAAAAAAAGAACACAAGTTTTGGCGCCCCTAGGGATCGGCAGCGCCCTTAGCATTTTCCTATTCCGTCTATGCCCAGGGCCGGCCCTACTGGCTTCTATAATCAGATGAAACAAAAAAAAATGTTTTTAGCAGCAATCACTCAACATGGGTTTTGTGAACACAGGGATAAAACATACTCTATGTGTACAATGAAATATAGTGGTGTATTTTTGATGTTGTGGGTCTATATTTTAGCCGGAGGTCCTGGAAATCTTGTTTAGACACATGGCATCATGGATCCTATCAGATACCAACAGATAAAAATCTTGCTTGAGTGAAATATTATTTTGATGTCATGTTAATGTTATTGTTAATATTGGTTCTTAATCTTGTCAGCAAAGATTCTGCTATTCTCTAGTGCAGCACCTACTCAGATAACCATCTGTTAAATTTGATTTAAAATACACACAATATCCACAACGATACAAATTTAGTTTAAAAAGTTGTTCTGGAATTTCAAAGAAGCAGAGTCAACAAAACTAACGATATAGAGGAACGATATCATAAGACTCAATTATTTCTGCCATTCTCCAGCTGTGGTCCTTGAAGAGTCTTTAGCCACTCAAACTCTACTCCTCGTCGTGTATATGGAGGATAGAGACACACGTCTTCGTACAGGCAGTTTCCTAACATTGTCTGTTGATTGGAAATTTCCCTGATGGTGGAAATGGTCATTTTACTGCTCTAGCTCTTTTATTGAAGCCACTTGACTGATTTGTGAAGCTCAGTTATCTTTTGCAGCATATAGGAAATATATTCTTTGTTTTTTTCTCATTGTGTTAATGAATAAGGGATTTTGGGCTTTGTTTTCCTTTCTATATATAATTCTATGAAACAGGAAGCCAGGGCTGGATATTATCATGTTCATAATCACCCACGACTGCACTGTATTAAGGAGAGGATGAACAGGGCCATGTATTGTGACACATTGGGCAAAAACCTCCTTCCCACAGTCATAGATTTAAAGATGGGTCGTGGCTGGGTCTTCCAACATGACAATGACCCAAAGCACACAGCCAGGAAAACCAAGGAGTGGCTCCCTAAGAAGCATATCAAGGTTCTGGAGGTCTCCAGACCTAAATCCAATGGAAAATCTTTGGAGGGAGCTGAAACTCTGAATGGAGGAGTGGGCCAGAACCCCTCCTGCAGTGTGTGCAAACCTGGTGAAGAATTGACAGATTTGACAGATTTTGTTCTTAAAATTGTTAACTAATAGTGCAACTATTACTAATCAACTAGTCATCTGCTTCAAGAAAGTGCTGTTGTTACCTCACTAGTGAGAAATGTCATGGCTATTTTACTGACAATCATCAGAACAGTGCTGATACACATTTCTGTGCATGTGTATGTTTCCTTCTGTGTGTATGTGTGTGTCTGTGTGCTCATTTCAGTGATAGAAAGTGAGCATGAGCTTTCCATAGAAAATTACATAATTTTGTGGCAAACATATGGAAATAATTTAACTTTTTTTTATCTTATTGTGTACTGTAATTACTTGCTTGGTTGGTGTCTTTGTGAGTTTTGCTTCTTTTGCTGTTGTAGGTTGTAAGTTAATTTGGCTGTAATTATTTGGCAAAGTGATGTTGACATATAATGCATTCAAGACCTGCCTGGAACTACTTTAGCCGTGCTTTACCCTTTAAATTTACAGGTGATCTGATCAATCCTAACGCAGAATCTGCCATTTTGTCAAAAAACAAACATTCAATGGACTTAAAGGGTTGGTTTCACACCAAATGAAAATTCTGTCATTAATTACCCTTATGTCATGTACCCTCAGCAATATTCATGCTGTTTGCGCTTATTCATCGGCTCAAATTTGATAGATTTGACTTATCTTCTAAATTGTCTGCTGTCCTTTGTGACATGGGTGTAATTGTGATTGTGCAAGCACAGCAAGTTGTCATCAGAAATCACTAAAACTAATTCCCACCACATAACCTTTTACATGAATGAGGCATATACATTATAATTGCTTTCTGGAGCCTTGTGGACTAATCATGAAATGCAAACCTGAAAGTGCAAATGTACATTTTATGTATAAGCCAATAGGTGCGTACCGCTTCTTCAGTCTCAAGGTGAAAAATGCTTCAGGAAACCCTGTTGATGTCAACTTGAATTAAAGGGGGGTGGTGTGGGGGTTATCTAGATGAAATCTGAATCAGAGGCGATGGAGCTGAATAGAGCGTGTGGTGAGACTGACAAGCCCGTGGCCATGAGGCTCTTTGTATCTGTGGAATATTGTGTCCTGTAATCAGATTTCTAACTGTTACTTATTCTTGTCTTTATGCTCACACACCTACACCTCACATTCATATCCACACAGAGGTAAATCAAGTATTTTTCGTATTGAGGGCTGTCAAATTAACATGTTAATTTAGTGTGTCTTATAATGAAAAAAACATTGCATTACACAAATGCATTTAATCATGCTTCCTGACATGCGGAAGTACCACATCCATGTTAATATAAGTAAAAAATTTACAGCCACATATGAATGCTATGCAGACTGTATAATGTACTAAACTACTTGGTGTAAGGTGTTTTATACTGCATGGTAGTAGATTTAGCAATGGTGTTGTAGCATTGTTACATGCAGACCTGTATTATAGAGTGATTACAGAGCAAATTGATTGATTTGTGAGACTGTAAAATTTATAAAAAAGTTTGGTCTCACTTTATATTAGGTCTATTTAAATACTATGCACATTATAAAAAAGCAATGTGCATGCATTTGATGTGTTTATATTTCATTTTTCTGATATAAAGGTAGGACACGGGTAAGGTAGGTGACAAGTTTGGTTGTCTGGTTAGGTTTAAGGTGTAGAGGTAGGGTCAAGAGTGTAATTATTTATGTAACTACAGAAATAAATTAATTTACAGATGTAATTATCAAATAATTAATTTTATTCAAGCACATAGTAGTTAAGGACACTTTAAAGTGGGATCAGATATTTTTTGTTTGTTTGTATTTTTAGCTTCTTTAAAATCAACATGCAACAGAAATTGTGATCGTCTTTTCTTGTAATGTGTATCTGAGGGCGGACTTGATTTTGGCACTAATGTCAGAATCACATTTTTAGAATGATGTGTCACGTGTGAAACATTGTAAAAGAAAGAATGACTGCATTAATCAACCATGTATTCATAGTAAAACAATGGAAACAGAAGCACTAAACTGAAGTTCACAGTTTAAAAAACTTTCACCACAAAAATCTTCAAATTAGGGGCCATTTACACAAAATGAATAAAGAAAAACCTACAAAAAATACCCCCAAAAACAATAGAAACCATCTTAAACCATTACAAACCATCAGCCTTCAGCTTCTTGTAGTGTATTTTGGGACATATTCCATTAAGATTTATTAGTTTTAACAAGTCACCAATAAAAATGTGACAAATTACCAGCAGACACCAATAGGGACCATTACCGTTTGCATTAAACCCAGTGCAATTCCAATTACAACCAGTTAAACCATGCAAATTCTTTGATGATTTCTATTGTTGCAGAGATGAGTCATGGGCAGTGGAATAGGAAAAAATCAAGGTCAGATATATTTTTTAGAAGTTTAAAACTCGCTGCATTTTTTGTCATCTTTCAGATGTTGTCACGCAACAAGAAAGACTTTCGCTGCGTCCAAAATCGCTTACTTCCCTGCTATATAGTACGCGAAAAACAGCATGCGAGGCCAGTAGTATGTCCGAAATCATAGCATTCGAAATTCAGTAGGCGAGAAGTACCTGGATGACCTACTACTTCCGGCCGAATTCTGTAGCAAGCATACCATGGACACTTTCCTATCCCATAAGGCTCCGGGAG
>JAUCNO010001323.1:1252443-1264431 GCA_032353835.1 Enteromius viviparus | reverse complement strand
AGAATACACAACAAAGATCACAAGGGCAAAGTAAACACAAAACAGAACATACAACAAGACACGCCTACGGCGTTACAATATATATATATATATGTGTGTGTGTTCTCTGTGCATTTTAAATGAAGAATAGAAATGAAATATAAACTTCTTTTATTTCTTTATTTCTTTTATTATTTTTTTCTTTCTTTATTTCTCTCTTTTTCTTATGAAAGTGGTATAGTTGCTGTTTTCAAAAACAATGGCAGGTAAGATTGCAGGCCATTTCATCCTACCTCTCCAGAATCGAAAGACTTTGTCTGTGTATGACTAAGCTCAGACAGAACAGGTAATTTTCATTTTAGTCTGCCTAGATAACCTGCTGCTTAACAGATTATCAGTGGCATGCGACTGACAAACCTTTCTAATGATGTCAGAACTTTCTGAACAGTTGAATCTAAAATGTCAATTCTGGCACCAGTGACTCACCCACACATACTGTAGTTTCAACCTTTCTTTTGTTGTTTGAACTTATGAGATTATCATGCGTTATTTCTTCACAGAGAAGCATCATAAAAGTACTTACACCCTTAATGCTAAAGCACCACTAAACATGAATCTCCAGGCTGAAATGGTCTCATAACACCTGTTTCGATTTAATGGGAATAAGTAAAACCTCACGCTTTATTATTTTCAAAACTGCTATGGGGCTTTTCATTGTTATGGTTTATCTAACAGTTTAAAGCATCTGAATCTGAGAGTTAACGCATTGCTCTGCTGCTTTATAACTCTTGTCTTCACAGGTCTTTGAATGTTTTAACGCTGGACTGTCTGCCAGACAGTGTTCTCACGGTAAAGGAATGCCACCGTCTACAGAATAAAGACAGACACGCCGCTCTTTCTGACATACAGTACAGTGTCTCTCACATCTTTGACATCTATCAGTCCAGGACATAGCAGCTGCATGGCGGGTGAAAGACCGACATGATCTTTTGCTGCACATAAAGGCGAGACATATTCGGCAGATACACTTTTCACAGTAAACCATCGAATAATGGCCTTGCTTTGCACACCTAAACATCCAAAGGTTTACTACGTGCATCTCATGGTAGAATGCAAGAAATACATATATATTCACAATTTGTTTGCAAAAAGTAACAAAAAAGAAAAAGTTAGTAAAAAAAAAATATTTGCTTCATATATAACTTCAAATAAAATAAATATTTTAGAATAATTTCACATGTTTTATGTAAATAAAACAAAACTTTTTTTATTATCCATGACAAATGTTGACTACTGTATCAAATGTTATATTTGCCTTGGTTTCCGCTAAAAATAATGTTAAATAATACTCATCTCCTTAAAACATTTTTTTACAATTGATTTTTTATGTATGTATTATAAATAGAAAAATAATAAAAAATAATAATTTAGTTAAAATGTTATTTTTGTTTAAATGATATTGTATGTCTATATTTAGAACACACACACACAATTTAATTTTAAATATAATAATGCATTATAAAGTATTAACTTTAATTAATTTAATTTCAATCTGTTTTTAATGAAGAGACAGTCAAATGGAAGTGGAAACTGCAAGTTGCCCTTTCAAGATGTAAAACATTTATGCTAAGAAATAAGGTTTCATACAAATTTCATACAACTTTCATACAAGTTTTAGAAAATAGATTTTTAGATTGGATATTTATACACATGGAATATAATTTATTTACATCTTATCAAATGTTTCATCAAAATAAAATATTTATTGTTTTAAGGATTTTTAAACGATAAAAAAATAATGATCAAGTAAATTATTTTCTGCATTTCAAATCTTGACGTGACATGACATCAAAGGTGAATTCATTTGGAATTTTGTAAATTATGAGAATCAGACAGCGTGAGTCATTTTCCTTTATGAAACACCAATCTGACATGAACGGGTGGATTTAAGATGCTCTTCTTCTGATTGTGGGTGTGTCAAAGACATCTTCAAGTATTAACTTAATTACTTGCATGAGCGATCAAATCATCACTAATGAATTATGGGATTTTTTTGGCGACATGTCTACAGTTATAGTGTTCTAGAAATGGCAAGAGAGGAATCTCGAAAAACCTGCAGATTATAAAGGCTCAGTTTATGTTAAATACAACTTGATCTCTACATTAAAACTGTGTCTGTGGTATGCTGTCGATTACAAAAGCAAGGCATTTCCACTCATCCATCAGTTTATATAAACGGACAGAAAACAAGTTAACAGTAATGCACTTACTGAAAGTTAGATGTCAGGGTTATAAGAAGTTTTAAAGGCAGAAATGTATTTTGATGAATACAAATTTGTTGTCATCGGTATTTGTCTAAATCATCTTTTAAAGATAGAAGGATAAGGATTAAAAATTTAAAAAATAATTAATTAATAAATAAAGGTTGCAAAAAAAGTTTTTTTAGCATGACATCATGAAATACGTACCGATAAGTAAATATCACTGCAGTTTCCAAAAGAAATCTCCTTTTATTACTTTTTATACAAATTTGATTATAAATTAAGCATTAATAAATGTATTAATTTTTATTTATTGATTATAAATTTGATTAATTAAGCATAATGTTTGCAAAATTACTCAAAGAGTTTCATGTTATCCTGAAATATTTAAAAACTGATGTTTTTGAATGTTAGCATCTTACATATCCAGCTTTATATCTATGTGTATTGAAACACGGGTTCAATATGTGAACCCTATCACATTCTAATTACGTTTCTATTGATACATACTGCTATAGGACTGAAACTAAAAGTTAGTGACGTTTTACAAATAACAAGTCTCGGGAGGAAGCGCTGGACGAATTGACCATGGCTGGCACCGCATTATCCAATCAATCTCCTCATTACTCCTGCCCAAACAAATCCTTCCTACCTACTATAAATTACCCCGTTTCCTTTTCTTCCGCTTCTCATCTTTGTGCATCCCTCCTCCACCCCTTCTCCACCCGCTACTTCCTGCCTTCACGTCTTCCTCTGGGGGGCATGCGGGGACCGAGCCATACACCAAGCTCTTGCTCTTGCTAGGGTTTAAACCACTAGGGTTAGGGGTCCGCCGTTCTCTCAGCTCGCCCCCCAGACAGCACACCAAATTTGCTTTATTCTTTATGAATATGAGAAAGCACGAACTCGTGGAAATATGCCCTACACCAAATCCAACCCTAAAACTACCCAATAGCATTAACAAAGACTGACTTCCTTTTACACAGATTTGAACTGTTTTGTTGAACCGTAGTTACACAGGATTGAACCAGAGCTCCTCGTCTCTCAAGTACATCTCTGAACTTTGTGAGATAACCGAACAAATCTACCATCTACAAAAACCCACAGATATGAAGCTGGATATGTGGGATGCTAACTTTCAAAAGCATCAGTTTTCAATTCTCCCAGCATATTAATATGGTTTTGAAGCCATGTTTATTTCGACTAAAACTATATACTAAAATCTATTAAATCCCAAATATGTATTTCAGAATATTTACCCTCACTTACTTTAATTTTCTTCTTTCCATATATTTTTTACTTTCAGCTACAATACATAACATGGTCAACCCAAATCTCAGACAATTCTCTCCTACAATGCACTGAATACTCCTTTACATAAACGCATCACTTGCAAATGCTTGCTCCGGTCCCAGTCCCTATAAAACCCCTACAATCTGGTGCAATTTCGCATTTTAATTAAGCCGTACTGTGTCATATATCACGAATCAGGATAATTAACAAAATAACAGAGGCTGATAATGTACAGACTCGCCTTAAATCTCCAAAGGTCCCGTCGCTGGGCAGTAATAAAGAGCAAATAATGGTGTGGCTGCTTGATATTTTGGTGCTGGAAGTACTGGGAAAATAACACCTTTAACAGCACTGCGGTCTTAATTTGTAGAGGCCGCCTTGCGCTGCTCTTCTCGGGAGGCAGGTCATTTATCATTTAGGCGGCCGTTATTTTTAATGAGTCTGTTATCATTCATTTTAGGGCATCCCACCTTTCCTTGACATGGATAGTATTTCTTTTTATATAGGACACAGGATTTATGCCTCCCTCTCTCTGCATTTCGCTCGTCAGCCACAGCCGCTCTTTCTTTCAGTGTCTTTCTTCCTCTTTCTTTCTTTCTTTCTCTCATCTCTATTTCTTTCACTAACTCCCTCTCTGTGACCATTTTTTCCTCTCTCTCTGGATAGAAAGCCGTCATGCTGGTCTTCCTGATGGCACTTCTGGGGTTAGAGCTGGAAATCCTCATTTGAGTGAAAAAGTATGTCATTTTTTTATGTTAAAACACTTTTCTTCTATCCTAGTTTAACATGTTGAGTCAGTTATAAGTTAGGCATTCCAACCTGATCTTACTGCAATTTGTATATATTTTACGAGTTGGCTAATTTGTTCGACCTCACTCGAATGAATTCATACGATTTTTTCATAATCATACGTATTTTGCCAATTTATAGGAATTTATGCAAATGACCTAAACCTAACCCCACCCCCTAAATCTACCTGTCACAGGGTTTTAGGCAAATCGTACGAATTGGTCGTGAGACTGTGTTGGACATAGGCTGATTCATAGACTGATTTTCCTGAAAAGTGGCACAATTAACTAAGCAGCTGTTTGACAAGGTGAGTTTGGGGTGCAGCCATCTGTTTAATCAGCCAATAGCAGATTGGGGAGAGGCGTGTCCAGGAAACTTGTTTGAAAATAGTCACTGTTTGGCTAGTTCTTTTAGTGGCGCTAGAGGTGCAAAAATGACACACTTTTTATAAGAACTGCAAGATTTAAATAAGATCAAAACTATTTTTCTTTAAAAGAAATACAAGAATAAAACAAAACAAAAAAAAAATCTTTATAATTTATTTATTGTTTGTTTGTTTTTAATTACCACAATAAAACAAAAATATTGTTTTTCTTCAAACATACTACACTAAATATATATATATATATATATATATATATTTATATTATTTTATTTAAGTGTTCTACAAAAGTAATGCCAAAAAAAAATAAGGTAACAGGATTGTTTAATAGAGGTTTTAAGTTGTTCCAATTTCCAATTCACATTTCTGTTTGGGAAGATCAATGGACTGCTCATATATCTCATAGCCTCATTGTCCAATTCAAGTGGAAACAAAGGTCTGTGTGGATTTTTTTTCCTACATATGTAAGTGCAGCTACCTCAGAGTTTGGCAGCTGAATGCAGGTGGGTTGCAGCGGCACGTCTACAGGTGTGGTTATTTCAGGGCAGACTGGAGCTTTTCTAAATGCAGTAACTCTTCCCTTGATGTGGCCTATCATTCAGCTCATGTCAAGCTGTGACAAGATATGACACGTTTTGACAGATTATGACAACAGGTTGGCCCACACGTCTGATTCTCAGCTTGTTAACCAGCGTTAACCAGCACATTCACTCAACGTTGATGATGAAACTGATGGCGAGGTTGATCTTTGTTGTTATTTCCTGATCATTGATGAACGACTGGCTCATGGTTTTTATGTTCATTAAAACATTGAAGCAACAAACTATGACAGAATGTTCATTTCTAAGTAAAATATCCCTTTAAAATGGATAGTTAATCCAGAAGATATGGGTTTGGAATGACAGAAGAACGAGTGATGATGACATAATTTAGATTTTTGGCTGATTATGCCTTTAATATGCTGATTACCTTAATTCCTCACATATGCTAATATATAATATTTTTAACTGTCCATCAGTCAAAGTATATCTATCAAACTCCACAAACTCTTTAGTCGCTTTTACATTCCCTTCAATATCCAAAAAAAATTCTGCAACGTCCCATGACGGCTGACCCTCAAGGTTTTGCTTGATATATGAGCCGTTCAGTCTGTCTGTTTTGCTCTTCATTTTAGCATGATGCCTAGGCGCAAATATTATGCTTCCTCAAAAATATCCTGCAAAAGGATGGCAGCATTTTCCCTGCGTTCGCATTGTGCCGCAGACTAATAATGCAAGTTTATTGTTCGATGCGGTATGGAACGAGGATATGTCAACAGTCAAAAATGTGCGCTGGAACAATGGAATGTCTGTTTAATGTGAGATGTGTGGGTGGCGCGTCAGGATTGTTCTCTTGATTTATGAGGTTCCTGTGCTTTTTTTTACAGTAAGGCTCAGCGCAATATGTCCTCGGAGCTACATCCTGTTGGGAGCAGTGACCGACATGTGTTCCTGTGTTGGAATGGTGTGGCATTCGTCTCTGGCCAGAATCTCCATGGTGCTTATCACCGCCATATGGGATACTGGCACAGAAAGACAGTGCGGCAAAACAGGGCTGCATCACACTACTGCGGGTGAATGCTTCTGCATTAAGAAGTCGAATGCATCAAATGTGCTGTGCAAATGTATACAGGCCTGTTTATGTGGCGTAAGACTTATGGGAGCTGAATAATGACTCCATTCACTCCATTTTTTTAGAGCTGCTTGCAGCTGAATTTAACTTGTTTCATGGTTGATACACGTCAGAAAAAAGGTTTGAGCTGCAAATTGGGGCGGTAACCTAAAGGTACAACAGCTGAAAAGTATACCTTTATTTAACCCTAAATGGTACATATTACTCCCTGAAAAGGCACAAAAGTGTGAAAGTACAGTACATATTAGTATGTATTTAGTAAAACTAGGAGTTTTGTACTTGTATAAATTATTTTTTTTTTTTTTAAGTTGAGAAAACATTAAAAAACTTGAGGCTAGCAGTTTCTGAACTCAAAAACAAAAAAAGTCTATTTTTTACTTACATAGAGCTAAAACATTAATTATGAATAATAAATATTTATGCAATTATAGCCCATGCTATGAACAAAAATAATATTTTTAACATAATTTACTCTATTATGTAATGATAACTTGTTCTACATTTGATTGTTGAATAAATCTTTAATTCACTGAATTTATGAACTCATGTAGAAACTATTTCCACTCAAAAATTGCAAAAAAACTTCGAAACATTGAAATTAAACATGACATTTTAAAGCAGAAACAAATAGTATTTTCTTGTTTTATATCAAACTTCAAAAAAGAAATATAAATATATATTTATTTATATAGTTAGAAAAAATTTAAACATCTAAAATTTATCAGTTTTGTACTGATCAACATTAATTCTATAATTTTCCCACGTATTACTGTCTGAAACACTAGAATATTATTGAAAACTTTTTAAGGTAAGTGGTTGCAAACGATTTATTTTAGCTACATTTAAATAAATTAATTTAGCTGAAAGCCAGTCAACAAAATTAGCTTATTTATTGCTAAAATACTTGATTGCAACCACTTACCTTAAAAAAAACATAGTAAATTCAACTAATCATTTTTTTCAATGTATAAGCAGCTTGTAAATAGAGGTGACTGGCTTTGTCCATCACGATGCATATACGCTGTTGGTAGTTGCACACAGCGCGCTCCGCAACACCATGTTGCACATGCACGCCAACACGCCCACACACGCTCGTCCCGTGCCCGCAATTCCATCAACACACACCTCCGCACACCCATGTGCCCGGATAACTGCGGCCAAGCCCACACACGGTTATTTGGCTGTGGTTTTGTGGCAAACGGCGAGAAGGTTTGCACCAAGGGCCTCGTTCGAAGCCTGCCAAGCTTCGGAAATCCTTTGATGGCTCTGGAACTTGAGCGGATCTGTCCAAAGTGCTTGACGTGGGAGATTATTGTGGTGTCGTGCACCAGATAAACCTAGAAAAGATCATGTTTATGTTGAAAAACAGCCATATGTCACGCTTCCGCAGCTGCCACTGCCAGTTGCGAGCCCGCGCACGCCGTTACGGTCGAGATATCAAGCGGGATGCGCATTACGAAAACACAGTCCCTAGACAGGCAGGCCTTTCATCTAAAGTTATTGCCACGCTGCCTGGGGTAATACATCACGAATTCTGTAAGGACAATGCTAAGAAGCGCAATCTGAGGACAAATGCATCATAGTTGCACAGTGAGCATTTTGTTACAAATAATGTTGTCATCAATTTTCATCTTTTGTTTAAACATATTAGTCTTTTGGACAAGATAGGTCATATTTCAGCAGTTTGATAAATTCTCCCTTCTTGCCTTTTCACAGAATGTGCACTTAATTAATTACACAACCTTTAATTGGACAGATTATTCCTAATGGTTGTGCGATGCTAAATGTACAAACTCAGAAGAGGCTCAGGAGTCATTATTTTAATGCCACATTCTCAGCTCGCTGCAATCAGTATATTTCAAATAATTAATCAGTTTCACATCGCGAGAAACATTTGGCCTAAAATAGACAAATTACGCTCACATTTGTGGAGAGATTTTTTTTTTATGTCTCCAATACGTCCTCTTTTGTAATATCACAGATGCGGTGCTTTATTAAGGACGAGCGTGTGTGTGTGTGTGTGTGTTTTTTCTAATTTTATGATATCTGCAGGCATTTGGGTGTTTAATTAGGGCGGTAATGTCCGGTGATGTACGTGATGGATTTTTACGGAAGTCGGCTTTAACTATCTGAGGCGATATCATAAATCACAACCTTGGCTGTAATGCTCGTGTGAGTTTGTTTAATTAGGATGTCCACCGAGAGATTCAGGGTGTTGCTGGGTTTGCACAAGGAATGCCAGTTATACAAACACAACAGAGATTTCACATTTCACTGTGCTCCGAGGATTATCGCTGCTATACTGTTGATAAAAAATGAAAAACGAGTCATTAGTGAATTGACATAAAGAGAGTCTGTGCTTCTGTACAACTTTTGTTATTGTCTTTGACAGTTTAAATTATTTTCTCTGCAAACCCTTTGGAGAACTGGGTATAACGTGTTCTTATTGAAAGATCCACTCATGTTAATAAGGCAACAGATGCTATTATCAAGTAAAAATGCTTCCAATCAGAAAACAGTCACGGCCTGTGTTGTTCATAGCACTAAAGCCGGATTTCAAATGGAAAATGGCACCAGCCCCTCATGTGAAAGTCAAGTAATCAATTTAAATGCAATATTTATGTCACGTGATTCTGATCTAGCCCTGAAGATTAACTTTTGCTGTTATTACATAGGCAATACAATTGAAAATTAAAACGTGTAATTTAAAGCGTAAGTATATTTTAGTATTTCCAATAAGCGTGAAGGTACCTTGATTTTTCTAATGTGTTGTTGTTTTTTTCCTGTTTGCCAGTGATTTTTTCTGTTTGCATGTGTTTTCGAAAGTTAGCAGCGCGCTGAGCTCTCTCGGCCACTGTACATAACTCATATGGCAACAAGAGTTAAAAGAAAAAGTAGAAAAAAAAATCTATCTGAAAAAAATCTATCTATGACTCAAGTCAACAAACAAGTCTTAAATATGTTTAAATATGATGTAAAATATAACAACAGACAAAAAAAGCTAAATTATCTTGTTAAATACCTTTTCAGCTGTTTGGGAATCAGAACGGAAGAATTGCTGTCCGATTTGTGAACGACTCATTCTTTTGAATCGATTCTTTAGTGAATTGGTCAAGCAGTTCGCAAGACGTTCTGAAGCGGTTTGCGTCTTAATTATACAATTAACTTGCTGTTTCTCTCACAGTAAAAACTTAGATTGAATGCTTAAGAACATAAAGAACAATAAAAGTGCTTAATAAAGTGGATATTTATTTACCTGGCATCTACGGAGTCGAAGCTGGATCTTATCCTTTGCCTGCAATGAAGAAGCTCTTTATCGGGTTCAAACTGCATGTGCTGTTTGTGAACAAACTGCAGGTAAACGATTAAAAACATACATACATATCATACATATCAAAACATGAACATGAACACATTATCATGATATTGTAGCTGTTACACATTAAATGTACAGTAGCGCTTTTGTAGTATCTTGGTGTTGCAAATGAAGACGGGAACAGTCGAATCCATATGCAAGAGTATTTAATAATAAGTTCACAGGACAGAGTAAACAGGCGATGGTCAAAACAACGGCGAACAGAGCAATGCAGGTGAGACAGAATCGTGGTCAGTAAACAGGCAAAAGCCGGTAACGGGGAATCAGAATATAATGAAAACAAACAGGAAAAGACAAGGGAAAACGATTATAAAGGTGGGACTAACCACATGCAATGATCAGCAGGGAATACAGGGAATTTTGGGGTATTTATACAGGGGGTAATGAGACTGAGGGGGAGGAGAACATATTAGTTACAACACATGAGGTGGGAGGAGACAAAACTACACAGGTAATCATCCATACATGAAACGGAAAAACACAGACACAGTACATAGAAGGCTGGAGAGTATCACTTTTACTATCTTACTGTGCACTAATATTTTATAATTGAAAAAAAAAAAATTTAAAACAGTGTATAATACTATGTATAACAGTGTATAATAATATGTAATCACTGGATCCATAAAGGATTATCATTTAGCTACATTTATGTTTGTTGTGGAGTTCATATCTAGAGTGTCATGTAAACATGAGCAGACTGGCAGACTGTCTGTCACAGACAGCGCTTCTGTGGCTCCTCCCGATCTACAGCAGCGGGACCTTTCTCCCGAGTACTAGTTTCCCCCCCGGACTCTTTCAACCCACGTACCCCGGCCAGTTCGCGCCGTTTCCCCTGGCTTTCCCCACCTATTTAAGGCGTTCCCTTTCGGTGCTTCAGTGCGAAGTCATATCGTTCCCTATGGACATATTTCTGAGCGTTTCTTCCCGTGTTTGGACTTCTGTGAATGACCCTGGACCAGGGCCGTGCAGAGACGCTTAAAGGGGCGGGTGCTCAAAGTTTAAAAAGGGGCAGATAGAACAGGCTGAAGAACAACAACTCGCATTCATGACAAATCTAATATAGAATTGCATCATACTATGACTGTCATCAGGTGGGAATAATGCAAAGCAAATGTAGCCTATGTTTTACCTGATGGTGTACAATGTTGCTGTTGAGGGATTACTGCTGCTCCTGCTGCTGATGGTGCTGGAGGCCAGGGCTGTGTTGCTCCGAGACTGTAGACATTAAAAAGTCCATAGGTAGCTGATTAAAGAAGTGCTTTGAGATAAAAATGAAATGTAAAAAGATTGGTGACAATGCTTTAAAAATTCTAAATTAAGAAAATCTATACAGACAGTGTGTGTGTGTCCTAGCTGTTAGCACCTTCTAAACATCACAGCATCAACTTTACATGGGAGGGATTAGATTGTAGAACTGTAAAATCTTCTTTCTTTCTTTCAAATATTAAAATAAAAAAATATTTCTGTACACATCTATACACATAAACACACAAACATGCACATGCTTATTAAATGTTTAAACTGTAGAGATATAATATTTTATAGCATTTTATCTAATTTGAAATATAAACCTAACGTCATCTGTTACTTAATATATTTTCCTGAAAAACTGTGTTTTTTTTTAATATCATAAATATAATAATCCATAATTATGTGGATATCCATATTAGATCACCTGCACTTTGCGAGCTTGTACCCGGCTGGTAACGAGCGCGCTCTGCCCTCAAGGGCCAGCATTGGTTAGTAGCATTCATGTGACTGATGCAAGTCAGATCGTTTTATTTAGCAAAACTGAGATTAATAGTTACATATTTTACTGTTGAGGGGCAAAGACAGGGCTCCATAGGCATATAGACACATAAAAAAAACCTACAGAACCCAAAGTCAACAGATCATCACTATCAGTTTAACATAGAATTTGATCGATTTAAATAACAATTACTACTATAGGTTGTTTTGGTGAATGTCTATTTCTGTGATCATAAAGTGTGCCCCCCATTCAAGATTTTGCCTGTGTTAATTGTCAGTGGTCCCAGCACCATTCCTGCAAAACCCTTGCTACCTTTGGTGGGAGTACATTCACCTTCAAGTCAAACGCTGGTTAAAAAATATTGTTTAGGAAACAGCTAGACATTCATACGCAACCCAGTCTCATATAAAAACGTACCCTGACTACGTTGGTCCAAAGTGCAAAACGTAGAGGGGTTACAATAATGGCCCTTAAATTGTATGAC